>JAUJYZ010001177.1:1210000-1433802 GCA_033675265.1 Actinostola sp. cb2023
AATTAGTGGTGGAATTCCCCGTAAGCTGAGGGAGAGTTTGTGGAAGGCCCACCGCAGATGGAGGACTCTTACAATCACTAATTTCCCGAATTGTTATGGTATCAGTTTGTAATACCATGATCACCGAGGAAATAAAGTAAAATACAGTTCACTTTGCTTAACATCATACATGTTAGAGTGGAATGAATTACAATCTTTTTCTCAAAGAGGTTGAAAAAACAATAAAAATATGAATCAATATGAAAAAGCACACTTCATTTATAAGCAATGGGCTAAAGTAAAGGCAAGAAATAAAGAGTTCCAATATTTTACATAGATGTAGTCTGGAAAACAAATAATTCCAGTCTTTGCATACATGCTCTGCTCATGCAGTATTGAGGACATTAAAAGGTATCAGGGTACCCCAAAAAACCTTTCACACCACCGGTTTTGATTTTTTTTGATAATCATATCAAATTGAATATTATCTACCATTTCCAAAAAACAGAATCTAAAAATAATTTTTTCCTAAAAAGTTAGAATCAAAAAACGAATTTTGGATTTCATTTGATGCAAAAAGATGTTGACAAGCAAGCTGTCAACAGCACTCATGCAACAGACTTTCCAAAAAGATTCAGATGCGAAGAAAGTATCCAAAAATCGTAACTGCTCACTCAAAACATCCTTGAATAACGATGCTAAACCACACACGGTCAAAGTGCTCGCATTTTCCGCCAACAGTAACTTTGTTTTCCTGCCTTGTTGTGTTATGAAGGCTATGTACTGTAAGGCGATCTTCTTATGAATGTTATTCATATGTCATCAGGTATTGGATCACATATTTGTGGTGGATTATCCACGCTTGTGTAAACAAAAGCGCCACTTGACTTGAAAACTCTTTTGCCTTTTATTTCGGAAACAAAATAGCCATGAATCAAGCGCACATTTTGAGTTCCCGGTCAAAGGGATTTTATCCAATTTAGCTGAAATTTGGTAGACACTTTGTCAGATAAATATTCTTCAAAAAGGTATCTCCGAATTCTAATATTCAATTTCCTTCGAAAGTTATAACTTGTTTTGTAAAGTGTTTTCCAGTTTTTGCAGAGCTCGAAGTTTAGGACCGTATAAAAACGCAACGGGTTATTAAATTTATCAATAAACGGAGACACCTTTTTTGTAAGCTATATCTCATGATTCAGAAAATGTATACTTTATAGAGGTTTTAGCGTAATGAGTACGTGCTAGAGCGTGTTGCGTGCATGATGGTCGTTTAAGTCAAACAAAGAGTTTAGCACGCACGGAGTCCGTTTGTTTGACTTAGTACTTTTTTGTATAATCAACGTTATTGTTCTTATTGTTATATATCTATCTTTCATTTTCACTTTACTTTACTTGATAATGGCGTTCAGTTAAAGTCGAAACGTCGTCTATATTATATATTTTATAATGTATTTTAAGAACATTTTATCGCAGATTTTCATAGTTAAAAATAAAAATAATAATAATAATAATAATAATAATAATAATAACACAATACAGTTCAAAGTTTTCATACGAGTGGGAAACCTATGGACTACCATGAAACTCAAATGGCTTCCTTTCTGAACCAATCACAAGAGCATGCAGATGCATCTCATTCAATCAAACTCTTTCAATATGGCATGGCACAGTACCGTAACTTTCCCACTCATACAAACACGCCTCTAATAAATGAAAAATATGTTTAGTTATTACAGCATGACCACGGGCATCCTATTCATATTCTGTTTCTTTCAACCTTCAGGAATATCAAGAGGAGATCAGAGAGCTTTTCAGTTCAGATAATGAAAAGTTACAACAAAAAATTTTACAGCAGTTTTCATACGAGAAATTCCTTAGGGATGTTGTTGATTTTCTAAAACCTTTGTTAGATAATCTTGAAGCTCCATTTCTTGAAAATGTAAGTTTGAATGATTTGTTTTACAAAAAAGTGTATGCTTCACTACATTTAACAATTATTATTCGCCAAAGGCGAAGTGATTATCGGTGAATACATGTATTTACCAAGACGAAATCGAGGTGAATATTCACCATAATCACTGAGCCTGAGGTGAATTATTTATTGTTTTAGTATAATTTTAGACTTAATAAAATCAGAGAAAAGACGAATTTCAGGATAAAAAAACTGTTTTATTAAAATGAGTACTTCTGCGTTAGTGATTTTACTTCCGCTCTCGACCAGTGATTATCGTCTCATAATCACTGGTCGCTCGACCAATCACAGCACGCAAAACTCTATTTCAAGTCTAAAATTATACTAATTAATGTATAATATTATTTCAGACTGTATATTTTTGCCAGTATCTTTTAAATCGTTTTCTTTTCATTTCTAGTTTGAAGAACATTTAGATTCAGTAGATGATGACAGGTATGTAATGTGTAAAGTAGGCAGCTGAAATGAATCCCAGGTTTAATCAACCTTATCTAATAATAATAATTATTATTGGATGGCTCCCTGCAAGAACAATGTAAGTGATCTCTGATCGAAATCTAAATTTTCCTTGAGATTCTTTGAATTTCAAAGAAGAATGGGGGTTTGCAGGTATTGTGTGACATTTTTTTGGGGTTTTGTTACCTACTCTGTTCATGAATCAATGGATTCCTTCAATACTCCTTTTTGCAGTTCCCTGTGCCATCTTGAAAGGTAGCTGTGCCTTTGCATCGAAGCAAGACCAATGGTGACCTTGCAATGATAGAGACATGTGAATAATAAATTGATTGGTCTCGCATCGATGCAAAGGCACGGCTATCTTTCAAGATGGCGCCGGGAACTGTAAAAAGGAGTATTCTTATTTGTTTCACTGTGTTAGGATTCCCTGTTCTTTCCTGCAAATCTACCAATACAGCACTGAAGTTGAAGACGACGAATCCTCATGGGACAGTATTGTTCGGGGGACCCATCCTGATATCAAAGCATTCAAAACAAGGGACAGGCAAAAGGACAAGACAAATGAGCCAGAAACATCTGGAAATAGCTCAACCAGCAAACACAGGAACACCAAAAATAAGGCCCCTTCAAAAGTAAAACAGGTACAGGTACGTGTATTCAACTTATAATAATAATTATGTACATAAAATATAACCAAGACTAAGAAATGCTTAGCTCTAATTGAGTCCAATTATGTACATAATTATCTCATTACTACAGTACCTAGTGATGCTGGTGCAAGCATATCACTGAAACATTGTACATGTATTTACATTTATATTGGCAGTCGGTGGAATTCTGCTGTCTGTCAAAACAAATGGTACAATTGAACTCAGAGTAAAGGGACATGCAAAAGTGTCCATAATATTATACGGATGTCCATATCAAGCAGGCTTTCTTAATATATACAGTGTATATGGGCTTTTCGTCTGGACAAACAAACTGTCCATAATAAGCGGGTGTCCATATTAAGCGGGTGTCCGTAGATCGGAGTTCCACTATATATAGTAGCCAGGTGCTTTAAAATTTGCCTTTGTGTGACAGTCAACTTCTACAAAGAAATACCATCATTGTGCCATGCCTGATCAAAGTGTTAAAAATCTACTGAAAACCATGCTGGTGATCTATGGACCTTACAATCCTAGACAAATCATTAGGGACACTGACAGGGTTAGACACTAACTTGTCAAAGCAATTACTTGCAAAGTATCTCTAAAGAAAAGACGTCCAACTCGCCCCTCCCCCAAAATCAATGTTGAATTTATCCCCAAGAATCTAGCTTTAAGTTGTAGTGTTTTGAGAGTGTTTCAAACCAACATTGGATGGGAGGGGGGAGGGAAGGGGAGATTTAGACGCGAGTGAGGGTAATACCCTCTGTCCCAATGTAATATGTTTAGGATTGTAGTCCTGGTGCTATTGATCGTGGGCATTAAAGCAGAATGCAGGACAAGTGCATTCCCACTTAATGTACATTGCCTCCATTAGTCCAAATTTAAAAACAATTCTTGTCTTGTATTTTAGAATAAAATATCAAGTACTGCTACTTAGACCATTATTTTACATTGTACATACTTTTCATTCAGAAAAACAAGGATTCTGATGATAATGATGGCTTATCAGAAGACGATTGTGAAAGCAATGAGACCAAGAAAAATAAAGAAGCCATATCAAAACTGAAAGAATCATCTAAAGAGTTAGAGTATGTATTTTGATTTCTAACACAATGCATGAATACTACTAGCCTCCTCCACAGGTAGATGGACTGGACTCCAGTAAATGGGCCCTAAACCACTAACTCTAGCCAGTCCTGACAATGCTATTCTTGATTGGCCATTTCTGAGTTGATGAAAGGATATTGTGGGACTGACTTTGAAACATTAAATAATAATTATTTATGTTTCGAAGTTGCTTCCCCATGTTTTATACTAAATAGATAGCAATCACAATCCATTAAAATAGTCCCACGATTTCCAGCAAACAAACCCTATTCATACTAAAATGGCAAAATAGATACCCTCTCCCACTCCAAATCGGCTTGAATAAATAAATAAATAAATAAATAAATACATTTTTACTCAGTAGATCCACAATGTGGCTATTCTTCTACTGGTACTCACAATCACTACCACTACATTCAATATTTTATACACACAACACTCAAACTCACATGTTGATTTTTGCTGAGGGAGGAAAAACCGGAGAACTCGATGAAAAAACCGTTGTGGCATGGTTGAGAACAACACATCGTACAAACTCAATTCAGATATGACCCGAGCCGGGAATTGAACCCGGGCTACAGTGGTGAAAGGCCAGCACTCTCATCTGCTCGGCTAATCATGCGACCCTACACTGTATACACCATACACTACACTAAAGCACATAGATGTAGTCACTCATATAGCTTCTCATGAAAGAGGAATACCCCTCTAGACCATATTATTGAATAACAAAAATAATTTTCTTGTCATTGTTCAAGAAGGTAGGGGGGAGCTTTATTCATGTTTATATTTACTGAAATTCATTCATTTCTGAGGGACATGATTATGTAATATTTAGATATGTTTCTGTTGTAGGGAGTTTGTCAATGAAAGGAATGAAAGGAATAATCAACCAAGGTATAGTTTATGCACAGTAAGAAAGAAAATAAAAAGGAGTAGAAGAAAAAATATGATAAACATAAGAAAGCAAGATACAAGCAATTATGATGATTATTTATATGATAAAAGAAAGGGAGAAGGAAAGCAAAAAGAATGAATGGATAAAAGAATAAATGAGTGAATGCATGAACGAAAAGAAAGTACCAGTTAAAATTGAGCAATCAACCTGTAAAGTATCTATAAAGACCAGGAAATACGCCATACAGCAACATTGGTATTTATTCAAAGGCCTTTCGACCTCTCGGTCCTCGTCAGTGATACATGTATGAGAGGCAATGCTACACAATGATAGTATAGACATTATGGGTTACGTTGGGATCCCTGTGCTTAGAGTATCTGTGTAATTTTTATATCATTGGCTCAAAAGGGAAAAGCAATTGACCCGACGAAGTCCATTCAACAAAAAGAGATGGAATCAACACCACGAAACCGCAGCAATAATTGAATGGTCTGACTCAGATGAAGATGACAATCACCCACTGATTCGTAAGTCTTGAGATTTACTGGAATGTGTACACCTGCTAGTAACACCCTCCTCCCTATGGCATAATTTCTCCCACAGGTGAGAGGGGTAAGATGCAGGTATACACAGGATGTTCTGTTCCAAACTTTGCTTGAACATTCTAATTAAGTACACCTTCCATCATCAGGCTTACCCACTCCCAAAAGATGTTTAAATGTCTCGATACCTAAACCTCCCAAAAGACGCAAGAAGAACCCATGGTCAGATGAAGAGCTATCTTGGCTGTGCAAAGGAGTCGAGACACATGGCGAGGGGCAGTGGTCTGCGATTTTAAAAATGTTTTCTTTCAACACATGTCGCACTGGTGTTGACCTGAAGGATAAGTGGAGGAATTACAGCAAAAAGTTCTAATTCCTCAAAACTGAAACCAACATTTTTAAACCTTCAAATTTTTTAACAATCCTACTTACAATATAATTTGATGAACGCTTCAACATGGAGTTGCTGTTCTTCTAACATGGTTGTGTTGTAATAAGCCGTAATAACCACCTTTTGTAAAAACAAAGAAATAACCTAGCTTGTATTATAAAGAAAGAATAATATTATTAACAGTTTTGTCTCCCTCAGTTTTCTGACTTAATTTCAATCAACTGCTGAAAGACAATAATTAATCTCCTAAATGCAAACTTCAAATGACTGTCATACACTGTCCTTCTTCATAAATTAACTTGTAGCATTTCATCAAGCGTTTTTCGTCAAGATTTTTCAGAGTCTATATTTACGCTTGACAACATGCTACAAATTAATTTACTAACTATTTCCAAACAACAAATTACTTATTTTTTTACTGTAGAACAGTCCTTCTTGTTCCAACAATCTTGGACAAACCCGCTATCAAAATCAATTACACCTAGTCCCCCCCCCCCCAAAAAAAATCAATTACACCTAGTTCCCCCCCCCCCCCCGCCCCCTCCCAAAAAAACAATGTTGATAGGACCATAAAACTGTGCAGTAACTGGTGCTGCCACTTACTATCAACTTTGATCGGGGGGGAGGGGGTGTTAATTTACTATCTATGTAAAGAAAATAACTTTTAATTGCTTATCGATGAAAAAATATTACTGAATTTGAAATGCGTCAACAGATCTTGTCCAAGATTGAAGATAAAAATTCAATTACACCTAGTTCCCCCCCCCCCCCCAAAAAAAACAATGTTGATAGGACCGTAAAACTGTGCAGTAACTGGTGCTGCCACTTACTATCAACTTTGATCGGGGGGGAGGGGGTGTTAATTTACTATCTATGTAAAGAAAATAACTTTTAATTGCATATCGATGAAAAAAATATTACTGAATTTGAAATGCGTCAACAGATCTTGTCCAAGATTGAAGATAAAAATTCCATGAGACTAAACACCACATTAGAAAAATAGTACATTATCTACAGTATGGACAAGGTGGAAATTCCAGAAAACCCATGACAAATTAACACTAATTCCATGAGATTTCTTGGGACTTTTCCGGTGTAAGGGAAGGGGTAGTAGCAAGAGCAGATGCAGGCTATTTGTGTCACACAAATTTATGATATTTTATGGATCACCAGGAAGTTACCCCCAAAAATGAAGGAACGATGTTTTTCAGACTGATTGGGCCATGACTCACAGTTGGAATTTCCTGCACTCCTACCCTCTTGACTTGAAAATCCTGTGCACAAATGGATGATGTCATGTCACGTCAATGATGTTATTTTGATTGTCCCAACAAAAATGGAACGAATTAGATAATATGAGTGTTCACTGGAAAACTTCTTAATACTGAGGTATGAATTCAAATATTAAGTGCATCTGGATCTTTCAGAAAATAATGATTCACCAGCTTCTAAAATTTAATCGTCTTCATTTCCTTCTTTGATTCATGCAGCGAACACTAAACATTTTCACCCCATGATTTTCCATTAAAAGTTTGACAGCCGGAATGCAGGCATTTCTAGCAAGGTCCAAAAATACATGCTTTGCAGGCTACAATTTTGAGCAATGGACCTTTTTTGTTTGCCTCAATTTTTCCCCATTTTCTCTCTCTTGGGATTACATTGTTTGTTCAAAGTGTTTTCATGTTTTTTTGTACCCTGAAAGCAGAGGTTTTTTTGAGTAGAAAAAAACCTAGTTTTTTAAGTAGAAAAAACCCCCTCTGCTCGCAGGGTAGGTTTTGTGTCAACAAGAAATAAATGATGCAAATCTCAAGGGAATGGTCTGAAATGGGAAAGCGGAGGCAAAATGAAAAGGTCTATTGAGAGCAGTTCAAAATTTAGACTGATTCCATAAATCACTGTTTGGCGTGAGCGAAAATCAGAATCAACAAAGAACGAGCAGACCGACTCATGGAATCAGTCTATTCAAAATTATGTTCAGTTGCCATATTTACGTTTTATAGATATGTCTTGCTTTGCTTCAACTATCTATTATTGAAAAACAAAAGCCAACAAATTTGTGTCTGTCTGATAGCCAAAACATCCTGTACTGCTACAAATCTGTCTCTACAGTAGTACCAGGTATCAATAGGGTGGGCAAACTAGCTAGCCACAATAACATCCGAGTGAAAACTGTGCAGACTACTTGCTGGCTTGTGAGTCAAAACAATCAAAGTGGGCTCTGGCTGAGAATTGAATTTTTTTCTGTACAGCTATACGGTTGCAGGAGGAATCATTTCCAAGCATTTTCAATGCAGGCACCCCATTTCATGTGACCATTCCTTCGAGTTAATTCCAAGAGTTTTGAAATGGTAAAACAAGAGTCCAGAGGAAAGGGTCTATTTAACCACTGAGGAAAACCTATGACTCACATTGTATTTCAATGAATCTACATTGCACTAAAACACTCGCTGCAGACTGCAGTGAATACATTGCCACCTTACTGCATCATAAAATAAAACTAAGTAGTATACAGTAGTACTGTTTTGGAAACAACCGGAAGACCCTAAAGAAATTTGAATTTCACCAAATATTGTAGTCGAAAATCGCCAAATACTGCACACTGCAGGACAATACCACATCTTGAAATAAAAAAATACTGTAATATCACACTGCAATACCGTGAGGCCCCACATCCCTCTCTATCAGTAAGGGTGGATAAAGTTGATGGAAGATTTACAAATTATTTTACTTCTCAATTTGAGTTGACTCATTCTTGTAATCCCCAGTCCCCAAAGGATACCCCCTGGGTGAAACAAGACTCATGGAGTAATGGGAATTTGGTGGGGAGAGGGAAAATGCAGGAATTAATATTCCTGTTATGTGGCCTTGTCAGACACCATTTAAGCATTTAGATCATTCACTTTTGTAAATGTGGTCGGCCCTGAAAAGGGCCTGTATGAGGTTGTGTGTGCATTGTACTAGATCCATGGTTTCTTCTTTGATAGGTCTTGGAGTCATCAGTTTCTCTTCCTCTGCCTCTCTTTATTGGTACAAATAGTACCTTGTTTTCTTTTCTTGTTCCTTTGTCTTCAGTTGAAGTTACTAATCTTTATTGCACTATCTTCTGCAATATTTCTTCTTTTGTAGGTCTTGAAGTCATCACTTTCTCTTCATCTCTTTATTGGTACAAATAGTACCTTGTTGTCTCTTCTTGTTCCTTTGTCTTCAATTGAAGTTACTAGTCCTAATTGCATTATCTCATGCAATTTCTTCTCTCATTTTCTGAAACGCTTCCAATCAGCAAGTCATTTTTTGAAATATCCAAGTATTCTCAAGTCCTATCCATGTTACGACAAGTCCTTTGGTAACGGTAAATCAACTAGCCATTTGATATGGCTTTGTCTATAAATATTATGTCAAGTCCAGTGTTCATGTAAGACACATCCTAGTTTGAAAAAATATGTAAGCTATTCATATAAACCTATGTATGAAAAATTTTCAATGGTGACTTCCTAAGCTATTAACTTAGTCCAAACACTTATAAAAAAGGACAAAAACAAAAAAGCCCAACAGGCAACTTGACAAAAATAATCGACTTAGATTATAACTTGCCTTGCTATATGCAACACAACAAAAATACACCCTCCGACCCCACCTAGGCTAAGGCTATAAAAGCACAAGCACAATAATAGACTGAAAAACTGATCAAGGAAAACACGGCAAAAAGTCTCTAAAGGCACGCTACAATTACAGACAAAACAGTGAAATCTACGACGAAATTGACTAGTTCCTAGTATTTGAAATGTACAAGACAGATTCCTATTTATAAACGAACGACGTTAGAATTTTAGTTACACGAACGAATTATTCGATAATCTTAAGCTTATATACAAATATACAAATTTGTACAAAACATACAAATTTGAAACCCTAATAATTTTCTTCCTGTCCTTTTTACACGAAATATCACCACAATGCGAAACGATCCGCGTTGTCTTTGTTGAAAGTTTTAATACGACGCCACGTTCAGCAGACTTCGTAGGTGCTGTGTCATGGCGGCGACATCGGGTTGGACGAACTCAAAGTCCGCGTACGACAGCCAGTGAGACGGCGGTTTTGGAAGGAGACTTGGTGGTGGTGGACTGCTGAACTTCGGCCCAGCGTAATGTGTCTCCGGTGAAGACGATCCCACTGACTCGCGATGTTTTCTTCGAGGAATTGGGATGGCAACCGCCGAGTCTCTTGGTGGACTATCCATCGATGTCACCGACGACGGCGATGTGGCGTCGTGAAAAGCTTTCGTTTTGAAGGTCCTTTCGTTTTTTAAACGATTGTTCTTCCTCGGGGAACTCTTCCTACGATAACTTTTTGCCCTGAGAGGGCTCTCTGTCGAATTTAAGGATCCAAATGTCATCGTTTTCAGTGCTTGATTCGGGAAGCTTTGTGTTTTCCGTCTTTGTTCTCTTTGAACGAGTTGCACGTCAAATAACACTTGGCTAAACCAAGAAATCGGTATTTTAAAGCTGGTTAAGCGAAGGAACTTTCACAGTAGCCTACAGGATTGCCTTGAAAGACAATTCAAGATATATCTTTCAATCCAGGAGCGAAAACTTCGCCCACACCAAAACAATCACTAAACCAGGTAGAAATAAAGTGGAAAAGGACTTGCAACGATTGCTTTTCTAATAACACAAGACTATCAGGTGACATAGGACGTCAAGCGTAGCCTAGCGACAGCCAATGAGAACTTTAGTTCTCGTCACACCTAGGCACGTGGAAGGCTTGTGATTGGCTGGAAGTGACGCCATCAAGGGAAATAATGAAACACCTTGGAATTATTTTTAGAATCTCAGGGGATTTTGTGCTTGCGCACGTACGAGAAATGTATTTGTAAATGAATTTTCTGGCATGTGCTGGAAATAAACGTGGTTTTTATTTAGGCATACAATTTCAATTGTTTTTTAATATTCCTATTCCAAACCCACCATGACTTTTCTTCTGGATCTCCCTACGAAATGGCGCAATTTCTTATCGCTAATAACGACATGCAAATATATGCAGTATTTTGTTATGCACATCAATATTCAGTCGGTTCTTTTGATTTTAGACTCTAAGTCTCCTTTCAAGATCTTGTAATCAAAAATGGCGATAAAATGTGTACGCTCGAAGAGAAATAATTCATACACTCACAACCAACTCAAATATTTCCTATAAAATTGAAAATCTACTAAACCGCGAAGGTTGAGCTCGACTTGTTTGCCGTTTCATGTTACTGAATATCGCTATCTGATTGGTGGAATCGAGCAGTCAGTATTTCGACAGATGTACTCGTCCAATGGTTACCACTGACAGTAACAAAGACCTTTTGTGTGCTATTTCCGCTGGGAGGTTATATTGACCACTAGAAGCTTTTCAGTCTTTTGGTAAATACGTCCAAAGGGAAAAACAAAACACGGGTTTGTTGTGTCACTGAAAGTGCATTACATTTCTTAAAACGAAAATAACAGTTGCTGGACTGGGTTTTATTCCGTGAACTGCTTTGAAAGATCTTATCGTACGTCATTATATTCCCCTTAGAAGATGTCTTGTTTTTCACCCAGAGCATGGAAGTGTATGTTGTTTTTCAAAGGTTGTCACGTTCGAGCGTAACCGGAAGTGAGCAAGCGTCACATAATAAACATTCCCATGAAAGACAATTGCCCCAAAACGTGGATCGAAAATGTTGGATCCAGTAACAACATATGTAATATATATGAAGCAGTTTATCGTTCCGAAAAGAATATTCTGTCTTATTTTCAACCGTGGATTATTTGCATTTCAATTGAGAACCGTTGTTGTATTTCGACCCCTTTCTCCGGCGCACAGAAAGGATTGGATATTGGTTGTTCATCTCCGATTGGCTTTATGGCTCTGCTTATCAAAGAATAAAGTGAAAACCCCTCTCGGCGGTCCATCATAACGTACAAATCTCTCTCGAAAATTCTCAGGATTGGCTAAGATGGAAGCGATTAAATCGCGAGAGCGGAGGTAAGCTCACAGTCTCGCTGCTTGTACGCAGTGGGCAGGGTTTTTCGAGGATGCCAAGTGACGTCACAATGCAATTAGCGTGATGTCAAATGTCAACAAAAGAGATGGAAGGCTCTCCATTGATTAATTCTACAAAGCGGAACCGCGGGTCAGTCCACATGCACGATTGAAGTTTGGCCGCTCGTGTTTCCTTCAAACGAGACATACATTTTCTAGCCCTACTGGTTGGTGTTGTAGTATTTTGTTTAGTAATCTGGGAGGACGGTGTAAACTACACTGGTATTCTTTGGTTCTAGCGAGCCCCAGCTAGCCGTAAAGGTATGTTTTATAGTTGGATTCCTAACCCCATTTTTGAGGGAGATAGCATTGGAAATGCCGTTCACCTTGGCCAAAACACAACCCAAGACTGTCTTCCATTCATGATCACACGTGAATAGGAAAGAACAGTTCTAAATCCAGTGAAACTCGCCTTCTAGTTCGTTGTTTGTTTGATGAATGTGATCGATCTGTTCTCATACCATGAAACATGAGCTGATCAGTTTTGGATGTTTGAACACAAGGCGATCTGATATTTCTTTCTTGGCCACGATCGCAGTGAATTATTGAAACCAACAGAACGCTTTAAAAGCCTCGATAACATTGTGAAACGAGAGAAAATTTTGTGGCGAACAGACAACATCCACCGTGGCCGCGAAGGTAATCGCGCTACTGCTATCTGCGCGCGCGCGGACTTCTGTTCTCTCTGATTCTCGAAGATTGACACACAGGCGTTGGAAAAATGTAATTCCTCTTTACAGGGGTTTCGTTGTGTAATGTTTATAGAGTTTTAAGGCCAGTTCTTTCTGTGAACAACCGTTTCTTTTCCTGTTCAAAATACATGTCTGTGTATTTATTAATTTGATGGCATCACTCCATTATTCGACACACTACCTCCATGGGAATCGCATACAGTTTCTGACCTCATAGCGTTCAAAACCCTATTTAATACTGTTCTGGCTTGAGCCGTATAGCCGACAATTCTTTCTCAAGGGAATATTGCTTCCTGCTGGACATATTTTGACGATCCGAAGTGTAATTTACTCACAAGTAACTTGATGCAAAGTTTTGTAGATGTTAATTTCATGATGAAACTAACCATGAAACTAACCAAGAGCTGGCTAGTTTCTAGACATTCTAAATACTTCATGTTATTCTAACCAGTTATAAGTACTAGTTCTAGGTTAACTTTACGCCGTAGATTGGGTCCAGTTTGAAAATAAACTCATAAGGAATATATTGGGATGTTTTTCTCGCCAACGACCAACTTGTTCGTGGGAAAAGTGCAATTTTTGATGCATAAGGCTCAGCAGGGATGGCTGATCTAAACTCTCAAAACATCCCTCTTAAATCGTGGCTTCTATGAAAATCTTTCTTGAAATCCAGTTGTCTTTACGTTAAGGTATTAGCGCTTTCAAATATCACAAGTTTGCCGAGAAAACCATTCTTTATTGGCATGCAAATGAGGCCTTCGGGCGATTGGATTCGCTTTTCATTTTGTTCATCAAAGGCTCTAAAATGTCTTCTTTATTGTAGCACTTTCGACCCGAAACTCGGGCTGCTAGGTCGTGTAAGTATGTTCTGCCGAATTGTCGTATAAAAGTACACCATAATAGGCTTTTCAAGGAGAAAAATGACAAAAATTGCTGTTATAAAATTGGTTCAATGCATGTATTCTGTGTTCTCATGCATAAATTACAAGCGTGATACACGGCGAATTCTATAATGTTCTATCGATAAGATTACCTTTATATTTAGAAATTTCAAGGAATCGCTACAGTGAACCCTCATCTACCACTACAAAATAAAAGAATACAGTGTAAAAATAATCAGGGCTGAATATCTAGAACTTGGCGAATAAATTTTCAGGGCTACAAGCACATAAAAGTTTTATTCACAAAGGCTTGCAGGGTTTGTGGCGATGGTATCGCAAAATGCTGTCACGCTCTACTTTACTTGTGACCCTTTCGCTGTTAAATATGTAGCGGTAAAACTCAAAGCATTGTCTTCACTTGACTGAGTCTTTCTTTCAGAACACTCCGCGTGCAGAAAATAGATTACACGCTAAAGCTACTGAAAAATGAAAATGGGTTTCTATAAGACATGGACTATATTTTGAATGACAATAAGCGGATGTTATATTTGGTTCCGTTTTGAAAGTTGTCTATTGCCTTGCATAATCCCTATGCTTACAGATATATTCCCAGCATATCTCCTATATTAAAATAAAAAGATGACATTTTTTCCAGTTCACTGAAATTATTTGCTTTTTGATGTTGTCCTTTTTGTTTCTTTCAACTTTTTTTCCATTTAATTCTCAGTCTTTCAAACCATTACTTTGTTAGAAGTCTGTCTGTTTGAGACCTTATACCAGCGAAAGTTATGTATCTTCAAAGAAGGCTTATCTTTCAGGCTTTTTTTCTTTACCAGCTGACTACACCATAATTATATTTGTTGAACTCAAAAGTGGCAGTTGAGATGGAAAATACAACTTGTCAACAAAGCAAGGGAGAGTTGTATAAACTCAGTTTTAGATCAGCTGGTCGCCTTAATTTCTGGGAATATTGTCCAAGAGATTCTGTGAAGCTTTAAGTTTGAATTCGCTAAAGTGCTATGTTAACGCTGATTTTATGACTTCTTCTTTTGATTGGCTAACCCGTTAGTTAAGGAGTAATTTGTTGTGCCGAGGTGACAGCGGATCCTCTGTTGTAGTCTAGTGTGAATAGTAATGTTCTTGTTACTGCGGTAACGCCTACCATCTTAAGATGTATTGCCATCAAGGCTGCCTTAATGACTTTTCTAATATCATTAAAGAAAAAAAAGATAAAAAGTACAACAATAAAGATTTTAAAACATAAGTCTCTTGAATAAAAACATCCTTCCTTTTATTAAAAAAATAAAAAAATACCTTTTCAATGATCAAATAAACTTAAAAACACCCCCAAATCGTCGTCAAAGTTGATGCCATTCTATGTTCCCTTTTTTCTATAGGAAAAAGAATAGAAAAAATGGCAAGAACAGCCCAAACTCCATCAACATCATTAGACCATCCAATGTTATCTTGTAGTGCATATTCCAAGGTAAAATTACAGAAAAGAAGCTAAATAATATAATCCTTAAACTTTAAAATTGAGATAAAAGTCTTGGATTTTAATCTTATTATATTTCAGTAAACTAAAGCAAGCGAGTGTTATCGTGCCATCTGTTTCTTATCAGTTTCCAAAAGCCAGATGATATTTAGTAAAACGAACAACAATTTCCTCCCTAGTACTTCAGTTTTTATATTAAACTATGGTAATGGATAATCATATTTATACTTCCATTCAATGTAAAGCCATATGTGGTAGCCATTTCCTATTTTCTTTACATGTGGTGCTGTTGAAAATGTACATTTTTTCTTGACTTAAAATTGGCTTTCAGAAATATTGTAAAAGCTGCAGACACAGTAAACCTTTTTCAGAATTTGTGCTAAAAATAAAATAATGTGAATGTGTATATAAACTTTTTGTTTGTTCTGGTTTGTTTGTGCTTCTATGCTTTTATGCTTTTAGCTTCTGTTTTGATTGTTCTTCTGCATGCTTCAATGTTCGTATGGATGACAGTAGTGCTCTAACATTTGTTGAATATCATATATTTTTCTGTGGTTAGAGAGTTTGATGTCTGAAGTAAACTTAAGCTTATTTTCTTTCATTTGAGATGCAACTGACTAAAGTAGTAGTTAGGTTTACTTGGTGATGTGACTTTGAATGAGTTGAATCAAAGAAATTTATTGTATGTTCAATTTTGTGTAGGTGTTGTGTGATGGATGAACATAAAATACACGCTATCTTGCACTATTGTATTTTTATGCCTCATTGCACCATGTTGTATAAGGCCACTATAAGGCCACTTGTACAATATAAATTACATTTTAAAACTGGGATCAAAATTTTATTAAATTCACACACAAAGAAGAATAGCAAAAAATGTAGAAAAAGTTGGTCTTCTGAACATACATGGTAGGTTTCCTGGATTGTCACTGCCGGTCTATCTAGGAAGTTTGACATACACATAGCAACTTCTACCATGTACTGTTAGTATGAGATCAAGTACAAGTATTACTAGATAATATTAGATTATTAATCCATTGTTGTTTTTTCACTTCAGAATGATTCAAAATATAACTATGGGCGATCTGTTATAGACCTTACAACAGACACACCCTCTCATGACATGGCGCACCAACCATTACGACACATGCCACACCACCAACATCCTCATTCATCAGCATTCCACCGAGTCACGGGCCAACCTTATGATAGTCATGGGTAAGTCAGTGGTTCCTTCTGTGCCATATGAATGTGTTATAGACCTTATTATTATTATTATTAGGGTTGGTATTGATTCCTCTCAATAAGAAACATGAACTGGTGTGTACAGTCTTTAAATCTTTAAATGGACAACCTTTGAAATGAGTGGGGAGTTGGTCTAGACAGTGACAGGTTTAGTGAGAGTATAAGTGCTGTTCAAGAGGGTAGTGTGACTCCACCCCCTCCATCAGTGCTTCATTTCAAGATTATTATATACATTATATAGCATGAAACTCTGAATTATTATTGATGGGTTTCCACTTTTTTATATCATTTACAACATGATAAATTATTATTTACAAGTTCCAACATATTTATTTTTCAAATTTGTATCCATTTGTGAAAGCATTGAGCTTATGAAATGCACTTCAAGAAATTTAATTTTAATATTGTTATTATTATTTCAGTCCAGTAAGAGGATGCCCCTACATGCAGGCCCAGTCACCGAGAGAACCGCATCATCACTCCCATTATAGATCTATACATCGTGTATCTAATCCTTCATATTGCCCATCAATGGCATCGACAGTACCATTACAACACCCTCCTGCTACTGCAACACCAGTTATAATCGAACCAGAACCTTTACCAAACCATGTACGGACAGTACCTATTACAAGTCTTCCGAATCGATTGCTAGTAAACAGTGTTCCAATGGCCACGCCTACTTTTGTACAACCGCCGCCCAGTGAGGTTTGTATCTTTCAGATTGAAATAAATTTTCATTGAATTTTTTTTACTGACTTTATTGTTCTACATATTACGGATTCTTATAGTATTCAATTTTCGATATAACACCATAGTTCTACCATTATTATTACCGGTATGATTTGTTTCATAATATTCATCTCTTTCTTGCAGAATCCGGACCTTGATCCAAATGCTAGCAGTCATCAACATTATCATCACCATTACCATCATCATCACCATCACCACCATCACTTTGTACAGCCACCATATCAAGTACCACAACCTCCACAACCTCAGCCGTATCATCCTCACCCTTATCCTTCCTCTCAATTGGTAAGGCATGCTTCATACTATATTAGAGTCATTTTCTCATGAGTGTAGTTATGGTATGGTTTGTGCTGTGCGGTGATGGTACTGTGCCATGTCCAAGCATTCTGATTGAGCAATGATTTTGTGCTCTGTAATTGGTTTCAAGAATAGATGTGTTCGATTCCATACCGTGACCGTAACTCCATGCCGTAGGTTTTCCACTCATACGACAATGACTGTGCAATACTACTGGCAACAGTGTTGCAGATGTAGGATCACATTGTACATCAACAAATATTTGCCTGACACAATTTACGGATATGGACATTTGCTGCACTCACAATCCCAGCACAATGTGTCTAATGTTTCAGCCACTTAGACAAGTTCTTAATCTGGGGGAACAAACATAATACAGCGAAGAATTAAAAGTAGAAACGTTTTGAACATGCTGTCAAAGAGAAATAACTTTTTGATTTCCCCCCAAAGATTTAGAATGTGCAAAGCAGATGTTTTAATTCATTAATTTGTTTGGTGTGTTCCAAATAAAACCTCTTTTCTTTGTTAATCCTTTGCAGCACCATCGACATTTTAGAAGATGGCAACCAACTAGCAATGGACACCAAGACTGGTCTCAGCATACGGGTCATCTTCAGCCACCTCCGTTAATACATTCTGCAAGTGTCCAAGCATACCCAGACCTCCTGTATCACCTGCTGTCTGTCATGTCCATGCAGCCAGTGCATGCAAACCAACCACCTCAGCCTGTATGGGAGGAGACGTATCAACAAGAGAATTATGAGGTAATGTTTATCAAAGTGTTGATGATGTACTTACAAACCTTTGGCTCTCAGTAGTGCGCAGTTACCAGTATGTAAGTTCAGACATGATCAAACTGGTGGTAATTGAATACAATGTACAGCTTCAGGAGGTATTTTAATTCTAATTCAGCTTTAGGGTATGTCAAAGGAGACATGAAAGACAAATGAATCAAAACTGAGAATTCAAAGTGTCAATCTAGTCTCAATTTTCCAGGTGAATATTTTAAGAATGTCAAAATGAATGGAATTTTTTCCCTTTTCTTCCCACTAGACCTTGCTGAACCTTGCTGAACAAATAGGAGAAGCTAAACCAAAAGGTTTAACTCGAGCAGAAATAGACCAGTTGCCAACCTTCCGTGTTACAGCCGCATCAAAAAAGAATAGTGATGATGGAAGATGTGTCGTGTGCCTGGCTGATTTTGATGAAAAACAGCTTGTGAGAACGTTACCATGCTCTCATGATTATCATACTCGATGTATTGACAAATGGCTCAAGGTGAGTTAATACAATACATATACCGTATTCACTGGCGTATAAACTGCACTCGCAGATAAGCCGCACCCTGAGTTTGGCAATGCAAATTTTGGAGAAAAATTTTTTTTACTCGGGCACTTCTGGAGGAAGCCCGAGTTATAAAATAGGCATTCTTTTTTCCCCGTTGGCCACAAACGGGTGGAATAGTTTCCGAATGCCTATCGACCTAAATCCGAAAGTATGATTCGCTCAAATTAACAAACGGGTCAAATAGTTTCCGAGCATGTATCGAATTAAATCCAAAGTATTATTGCTCGGACTGAAGGACCCCGAGCTGCACAGCCTCGTGCAGTTCACATCGTACAACGAGCACAACCGAACTGCTTACGGTTACTTATCGGGATATCTTCGTATGCAAAACTCCTTACGGTTACTTATCGGGATATCTTCGTATTACATGTAAATTGGAATGATACAGAGAAGATTAGCAAGTCATGAAGCGCTGGAAGAATGGTGATCATTCCCACCAACGGCATTATCAGTTCTAAAATCTAAGGTTCATTAGCGTGCATGTGAGAATGTTATGTTTGAAACTCTTGATTGGCACATGTTGTTAACACATGAATCAACCCGCTCATCAATGAAAAACACTTTAGCAAACCGTTAGGTCTTGTAGTAAAACCGTTAGCACTATTGTAAACTGTCTGAAAAGGCGTTAGCACCCGTTAATTTTTGTGCTTTTAGGAGTAACTAATAGTAAGCACACGAATGATGTGAGTACTCTTTTAAACTTTTATGTTAATTTCTGGAACCAATTCCCAATGTTCTCGCAGATAAGCCACACCCCCAACTTTGGATAGCGATTTACAGAAAAAAGTGCAGCTTATACGCCGGTGAATTGGAACTTTACTTTCACTCGGCGATTTTAGAGTAGCTCACATCATTGGTGCTAGTATCGCCAAAAACAGAAATACATAATAATAATAATAAATTTATATAGCGCTATTTCTAATTTATCCAATAGCTCTTTGCAATAAAGATAAAAATAAATAAATAATAAATTTAGATGTGGAAATACAGCAGGATTGCATCGTGTCATTTTACAGTAGTTTGAATGCTGTTTCCATTTTTAGGGAATATATATTTGGACTAATAAATGTTACAAGTTATTTAATTTATCACTGACAGTATACACCCTACATGTATGCATAAATGGTAGAATCGTAAAATCTCATTTACTTTATTATTGGAAATATGTTACAGCACTATCTGCAATCTCTTTGAAGAGAGTGCTTCCAATAATGAACACACCAAATTTTAGGGCTGTTCTACGAAATCTTGAAAAGTTATAGTGATTTGAATTGACAAAGATTTGTGCCAGAAACTGGACTTTGGCCCTAAATGCCTCGTTTCCATGTATTTTGTACCTTTCAAAGGCTTACTACTTTAGGATGGTTTCATTTTTATTAATGCACTTTTGGGGTAATTACTAAACTGTGGATGATCTTTCAATCTATTATTTTACCTTTACATAACTCGTTATTCTTTCAGTTTTTGCAAATTTATGCAAATTACAGAAATCGAGTATTGCATAGGGTGTATATTGAGTAGTTACATGTAGTGCAGTTAACGAGTGGTGAGTTAGTTGTATGTAAACAGTCTAGACAACATTATTATACTGTCTTGTCAGTTTATCAAAGTGATAGTTCTAAAGTAAAACTCAATTGCTGCCAATTACATTCAACTCATTGTAAAATAATTCTTTCAATCACAGTCAAACAGAACCTGCCCAATTTGCCGTACAGAAGTAAAAGTTGGCAGCAAGTAAGAATACAAACAAACAAAAAAGAACAGTGATTGCAAGGATTGCAAAGTGCATTTGTTGGTGAATGGATGTCACATACAGAAGAAAGAATTATGCATTCAGCTCAAAGGAACAGTTAGAAACTCAGGCCTTGAGGATGTGAAACAAGAATTCAACTAAATAAAGATGTGTCAATGAATACTGTTTCCACTGGGAAGTAATTCAACACAAACCAGAATGTATATGCATTATACAAATTGTCCTGCAATATTATCTCTAATGGATGATAAAGTGAAGAGTAGAAATCCGAACAAAAACTTATGAAAAGGAAACACTCAAAATGCCTCACGATGAGGAGTCAAATAATGAAGAAAATGCATTGATGTAAAGTTTTTGCTAAGTACTGATGTAAAGCAAGGTGGAAAATGATTTTCAGGCAAAATATAACATGGAATTCTTGTGTCCACTGTACATAATATGTAAAGTCTTTGTCATAACAGTAGTGTCCTCGTACATCTGAAGGTTTTTTATGTACATCTAACAAAATCCAGTTATATTACTATAAATATATGACGTAATAATCTCAATAAAAAGTTAGTTGGATCATGATTATTAATAAACATTGTATGAAGAGATTTTCAATGCAGTTGGTACTGTCTTTATGCTTTGTCTGCTGCTTTGAGTATTTTATTCCTCAATCGTTAGCAAGAAATAACATGAAGTGGACAGCTTGCATGCCCATCCGTGGTATTTGAATAAGCTAATGAGTGTTGAGGAATCAATATTCAAGACTGCAGAACTTTGTACATTGTAGTTGTTTCATGTTACAATCCAAATGAAATCCCATGTGATTCATGGAAAACGTCTCCAATGGTTTGCATAAGATTATCTGTATGGGGAATTATGTAAGAGTATAAAGTATGGCTAAAAGCCTCGGTTCTCGGTAATTAACAGTTCTAGCAAATGCATGGAAATGAGGCTAGTCAATCCAGAACTCAATTTCTCATACAAATCTTTGTAATTTTTTACATTTTTATCGAATTCAGGCTGCATCAAAAAGCAGGTCCCCTGTAATAATATCAATGGTAGAGTAAAACACGATGAGATTTTTGATTCCACCATTTTTGCATAATGGTCTATAATAATATTATTGTTACCCCAGCTGGGGACTGAATAGTAATATTACCCCAAGGCTACTACCATGTGCCTGCATTTTTCATAAGGAAGACAAAACATTGATCAAAGTTTCAAAGAAAATTTGCTCTGATCTTTCAGGTCAGCATCTCTAAATAGCGGAACCAATGGAACTGGCTCTAATCTCACCAAAATACATCAAAATGGCCTGTAAAAAGTAAAAAAAAAGTAAAGGACCGATTTACGACCGTAGTCTCTAGCCGATGCTAATCTGTAATAGCCTTCAATGAGTTTGTACTGCTATAAATGCCGATTCATACATCGTTTATTGTACCTCACAATATGGGTGTTTCAGTTACAAAGAATATGTGATATTTACTGCATGAGCGGCCATGTTGTATCGGTAGATATAGATCCGAGCCGTAGGCGAGGATCTATATCTCCGATACAACACGGACGCGAATGCTGTAAATGGCTTCTAAACCTCCATCCCAATTTACCTTGATTTAAAACAGCAATACACGAAATCTGAGCAAATAACACAAGAAAATTACAGAACTTTCTTGTAAAGGTACTTTTGACGTCACTGCCATGCGCAGGATACACCTCAAGTATCCCACATTGGAAAGAGCTTTTGTATTTTTAAATAGGAAGCCGTAATGATATTCGTAACTTGCTGTCGGTGCTATGCAAAGGTCAATGATACGAGTAAATGAGACCTTTGCATGACCCGTGTCAGTTCTATATCACTGATATAGAACTGATGAATAAAACATTAGTGTTGTATCAGTGATACAGCATTAATGTTTTATTCATTAGGTCTGTATCACTGATACAGCACTGATGTTTTATTCATCAGTGTCTGTATCGGGGTATACAGATCCATGCATGTGACCGATTCAACCAACCTGGTTGGATCAATTGCTCATGAATTATTAATGAGGTTTAGAAAATATAATAGAATACTCTTCCAAAACATCAGATGTCATCAAAAAATTGTTTTTATTATTCGAGGTGTAAAAGTTTCTGAAATGAATAACAATAAATTGACTCATCTATATATGGAATTAACAATCCAGTAAAAAGTATCAAAAATAATTCTTTTAAAAATTTAACCCAAACATGGTTCTATGTAGCCTCCTACGCAGCTGACTCCCTTACTGTACTCAAAAATTGCTTTACTCCCCTGTCCCTTAGTGTAGTGATGCAATACTTTACTCCCCAGGCTCAAATGGGGTTTGGAAGGGTTCGGAGGGGGTTTGGAAAGGGGATTGGGGACTCTTTTTGCGTCAGGCTATACACAGTCACTAAAAGTGACTGCATAAGAGGCTACCTTCAATAATGTCAGTGGAATTTCTAGGAAATATTCCAATAAAAATTTAGATTTTCTTCCTGTTGCAAATAATTATTAATGAATAATAATAATAATAACGATGGTTCTATTTCTATTCAGAGATATGAGTTCCCTGGTTTTTTTTACAATGACACAATGATTTTTATATTACAATGGATATCCATCATCTACATGTATCAGACAACTATCCAAATCAAAGTCTTGGAACATATCTTCAATGCTACTTGATTTCTTGCTTTCTTCTACATCCACGTTAGTGAACATATCTTCAATGCTACTTGATTTCTTGCTTTCTTCTACATCCACACTGGTGTCCTCTGATTCTTGGCTGGAACTACATAGATATATACAAACTGTCATTACAGAATTGTAAACACCATTGTCTTTACTGACAACTATTATGAGGATGTTCCTCGTCAACTGAAGAAGGGATTGCACAGTACTTATTTTGCAGCAATTTTTGTGTTTATCCGAAGGCATCGCAAAGTGAGATGTTGTGGTTGAATGTGTTGCTTGTCCTGACATAAATACAGCATACCTTGCTGATGATGTTGAGAACAACTCTTCTTTAGTCACTGAAGATAAATCATAAACGTGAAGGCGTCTACGCCAGACCTTTATCTGCCCAACCCAGGAACGGGTGCTGCATTGTTGGAATTTGTCAGGCGTCCAGGGGTCCTCCTTAGATCTTTCATCCCTGAAAATCCAATGGGCAGATTTTTAACAGGTTAAAAGAGATTATTGCAAAGGGAACAAAACTGATTGTCCTAATTATTAGGTATGAACTTTTGAAGGAACCTATATGTAGGTGTGAGGTAAGCAGTCATGATTAGAGGAACACTGTCACAAGTGAAATAAAATACTGGGAATGTACTGACAGTAGTATCCTTTGCAGCTGTCACTTGCTTGAGAAGACAGGTAGTTTCTTCCCTGCAAAACTGACTCTGGCTTTTCATAGGGGGATCACTTGTTCATGAGTTAAAAGTTAATAGTTCTTTATATAATTACCTTTGTACAGTTTTGATGAAATGGCCATAAGACACAGTATTCTTGCCAATGTCAATCTGTTTTTGTCGTTGTGTGAGTTTGTGGGGGTCTGTAATCATTGGCCTTAAAACTTTTTTGGTTTTGGTTTTGGATTTGTCTTCTTCTGTCTGATTCTTGGTACTGTCTTTTGGTTCACTTGCAATGGAGTCTGGTGCTGACAGCAATAGCCGTCGTTTAAACCTGAATTAATAAAAAGGCATGCTCGAGAGTCCAGCGGTGCTCTTCAAATGGTGAGTGCTTTGTTTTATCCAAACCAGTGCCGAAGAGCACCGCTGGACTCTCGGAGCATGTAAAAAAAAATCTAATTTAAGTGAATAATTATAATTGTCATCAGAATCACGTTTTTATGAGATCATCTCAGACATCAGAACATCAATGACTGACAACATGGATGAGTGTGTGTTCTGTTCTGACATCAAAGTGCCTACAGCAAACATTAACTTAATATTACTGTCCACTTTGAACATAATTTCTTTTGTACGTCGTCTGATTACAGAATGATATGGAAGGCCACCATTCTCTTTGACAGGCAACAATGACATACCGGTACATAAATCCAGGGAATGTTATTTTGTGTATGCATGAGTATGAAGTGATGAAGTACGCATGAATGTGTACATATGTGGTGAAATGACATTTTGCAAATGAATGGTGACAGTTGTGTTGTGTCGGTCTTTGTGAACTTCAGTCCATCTCCTGCACTTCACCATCTTTTTTTATTTTTTTTATTTTTTATTTTTTGACAAAGTTTTTATTCCCAAATAAAGTTATATTTTACATGTGTTATGTTACATAGGCAACACTTCACTATCATCATCTGACATTATTGCACTCAACTTACTTTAACAGACACCCTGATATACATAGATATATGAACACAAAGATTGACTCTGACTTACTTTAGAGGCTTTTGACTCTGGTTGTTGTTTTGTTTATTGGCTTGCTCTTGTTCTTCTTCTTCGACGATGGTTCCCCAGTCTTTATTTGATTCTGGAGTGAAACTAGAAATACTGTGTGAACAACTACAATCTGCATGTATTATTAAAGAGGAACAAATCTTTCATCTAAATGTAGTTAACAACAAAAGACAACTAAATAATTGAATACTTAGCTAATAATAATTTACCATATTCAAAAATTCAATGCAGAGAAAATGGCCTACATGTAGGTAATTTTTTTTGATGTTTTTCTACTGATCTCAAATTGGTCTGAAGTTTCATAAACATTCAATGTAAATATGACAAATATTCACCTGTCTAAATTGAAACCAAGAGGTGGAAATTCCTTATTTTCAAGTTGCATCTTCCCATTTTCATCATTACTTGATTCAGCCTTTTTATTCCATGGTCCTTTCTTGTTAGCAGATGGTCTGTTTGCGGCAGCGTTTTCTTTTTGTCCTTTAAAACGAGGATGTTTATGACAAGGAGAACGGAGGTCGTCATTTGGAGATGAAGATGAAGCCTGGTCTCTTGATTGCCAACAGATTTTGCTTGGGTTTTGGTCCCTGATTTGTTAACCGTGAAACAAAATTTAGGAAGGTGACATTACATGAAGCAGTCCATAACTTCCTTAACAGAAGTATCTCAACAATAAAATGTTGCTAGCTTAACAATAATGTCAATGGATTGCTCCGTCTTCCCTAAAGATGAGTATTATATATACAGTGGAGCCCGGCCTTACGGACACCCGGTTAATACGGACACCCAGTTATTACGGACATGTTGTTGTGTCCTGGCCGAATCGAAACTCATATAAATGTCTATAAATATACCTGTTTAATACGGACACCCGGTTAATACGGACACTGTGTCTCGTCCTGATGGTGTCCAACATTAACCAAGTTCCACTGTAGTTATAAATACTTTACTAAGTTAACTCAACCACAAAGTATTGCAATCCATGAGTTTGATTACGTTGCACAATGCAAGCTAAGTGATGCTAATTAATTCAAGTTCCCATAGAAACACATGCAATATGCACAAGCATTTATTCAACAAAATGCTGGCAAAACAATTCAATTATAAGGGTAAAAAATTGAGGGGAAGTTAAAGTGCTATAAAGATACCCATAAAGTTCTTCTGAGCTGCCATTAGCCCTATAAAGACAGGAGAAAGAGAATAAATATCTTCTTCTGATGGGATTTGGCCAAAAATATCTGGGTAAAGGACCATTCACCACCCATAATTATGTCCAACATAATTTGAAAATGTATGCTATGGCATGTTGAATCAATTCTCAAGCTACAATAGTTCAATCTTTAGATAGCCTTGGACATCACCAACACACATTACTGTTCTGAACTGTTCTTATAGTCTAGAGGTTCATTTGTATGGGATATTATGCGACTGCAGAGATACTTAGATAACTATGAGTCAATGCCTACATCAGTACATCGGTTTCAGTACATCAGTACATGGTGCCTTTGCTATATTGTTTCAGTATAGCATACTTGGAGTTCATAAAAGTGGACTTTAGAGGATTCATTTAGCAACCAAAACAGCTGTTATGAAAATGAAAGAAGTTTTACTTCAGCGCGCTACGATCAGAATTTTATTAGAGAAAATGCTGGAACGAACAACAAGCGAATCGCCTCTGAAATATGGCGCCAAATCTGAGACCATTCAAACAAACAAGCCATCATTTGAAATCGCGGCTTCAGAAACATACTAAACTACTCTACCTTCCTCGAATGTGACTTTCCATTACACAAAGGAATCAATCTTATGAAGACTAGTGGTAAATATATCTTGTTAACGTGAATGTTGTTCATTACCTTTGGTACGTTCGCTTTCTGGGTGAGCGTTTGCTCGTTCGCGATTCTTGAACTTCACCTCGCTGAATAGCACTTTTGCTTCGCGAATACGTCCTTTTCTCAACTTCCATGCTTTCTCTATGTCCAAGTGAGTTTATGTGATAAAAATAAGAAATCTAGCTCTAAAATTCGAGGTAAAAATTGGTCTAACAAGTCAGCTTGGTACGACAACGTGGACGACGATCGTGAAACTTACGAACTCTGATAACAACGATTTACGAAATTTCGCGCCAAGTGAAATAAAGCGCGGTTATCGAACGCTTATCCCTTATTTGGCTTGAACTGCCATATAAGTAGACCTAACACAGGTAACCCATGCTAACTTTTTAAAATTGTATTTGGCTGTTTGGAAAGCAAAATGAAATAATTTTTCGCTAAATTTGGATTCTTTATACTTTCATTTCATCGTTTTATCAAATATTTGTCTTTTTGTGTGTTAATTTGTAGTTTTTTTTGATAGTTTAGTTTAGTTATTTTGGTATCCGCTGTACAAGAACACTGCTGTATCACAACAGCCCATAATAATTTCAGCGTGGTTTTCTTTCTGCAACGGAAAATCAAAGGGAAGGTTTTATTACCACGATGTCTCGCTATTCACGGCCTCCTAACAGTTCTTTATACGTGAGAAACCTTCATCCCGACACCAGGTACAAGCAATCTCTGAAAACGAACCGCTTTTATGTGATTTTAATCTACGTTTTGTCGTCTTTTTGTCTCCACACAGACCTGACGACTTGAGACGTATGTTTGGCAAGTATGGCCGTATAACCGACGTTTATATCCCATTGGATTACTACAACAGAGAACCTAGAGGGTTTTGTTATGTACAATATCCTTTTTCTACTTGATTTCTTAAGGTTTTCAATTTCTCTTTCATTGGCCTAACAAAGAAAAAGTTGTGAGGGGAGGGGTGGGGATAAATACGTTAGAACATGTTTTTTTAGAGATGGGTACCCTGGTTCCAGAGGCTTTGTCAAAATACGATGTTTGTACGCCGCTGCAGCAAGAAATAACAAAGTCTCTGGTCGTAGCCAGACACCTAATGAATGACAGCCTTCAAACATGTCAGATACAATCGACCAATCAGCAAAGGGGGATCATCTTACAAAATTTGCTGATTGGTCGATTGTATCTGACATGTTTGAAGGCTGTCATTCATTAGGTGTCTGCATGAAAGTGAGATTCGTGGGTGGCTAGTTTCGTCAAAACAGACTGCCAGTTGTCAGTTTATTTTGAGAGCCCTGTAAATGTGTGACCACTTTTAAGATGTTTGCATACTTCTGTTGCCATTATTGGTCAACCAGCCTCTGACATGTCTAAGCATTCTGTAGTTTATTGTTTTGACCAGCTTAGACAGAAGTATGCAAATTATACTTCAACAAAAAAATTACTTCTGGTGGTTCAACGTTTGAGTATAGTCCCTTTTTGCATTCACAGATCCCGTTGTAAAACCGCTGTACTTATTGACAACAGACGCATTTGTACAGGGTTAGCCTCGAGTCAGTGTAAATTATTCACAAATATCAACAAGAACATGAAAAAATGTTGACATAGAACAATAGAAACATTTTTGAATTGCACGGACTGGTTTCTGAATCGAGGCTAAGCCTGTACAAATGCGTCTTTTGTCAAGGACAGCGGTTATCTCTAAACAACGCGAAACTGGAGTATTGCACAGTATTAAATCTTACCTGGCATTTTTATTATACTCAGGTGAGAATCTAAAAGTTAATTACAAGCCAAGCTTATGGCCAGTAGTTAAAGACAAAGAAAGAATGGGTCATCAAAGCTAAAGACCAGATAAAATGTTAAACAAATGTGTGTAGTTTCTCCTTTAAAGTCAAGTCATGGCCAAAACTCCCAAGTTTTCAAGCCAAAGTCAAGCTTAATTTAAAGATCCCTGTCTCTAGCAAACATACTGCAAATCTATTCTCACAAGCAAAAGAGATTTAAAAAGTGTAGTTAGTAAGTAAGGTTTGACCTTATACTCAAAGTTGGTTTGATTTTGGTTTTATGTAGTGTGTAATGATGTGTTGGGTTGATACTTTCCTGTGGTAGCTAACATCAGAATCACATAGGAACATCAACCAAACAGAACATTATACATTGAGAAAAAAACATAAATTACAGTCCGTAAAGTCTTCTTCATTTTGGTTTTTATTACCAATAATTTACAAGTTCAAAGCAGTAAATGTGTTCATATTTTATTTGAAGGCCATGACAAGGTAAAGTAAAAGTATTTTTAAAGGCAAAGGAAATAAAAGAAAAGGTCACCAACGGCAAGGCCTAGAGTTTCAAAGACCTGCGTAGCCAAAAGTTACATTTCCCACCGCGACCAAAGCTTACAGTTCTGGCAAGAATTGGAAGTCATTGTTAGGTTTAGATAGTTTCAACACTGTGATGAACCAAGGTCAATTTACAAGTAAAGTTCATCCCAATGTGCAAGGTCATTTTCTAAGCAATGCGAATACAAGCAAGGCCATAAATGAAAGCAAAGCATAGTAAAGAAAAGGTCTAAGCAAGGTTTAAAAGCAAGATCAAGCATGTGAGTTGCATAATATGCAGAGTTTAGGGGTTTACACCTTAACATGAAGTACATTTGATAACATCCATGATGCCGAAGATGCCTTGTATTACCTGGACAGGGTGATATTACTGGGTAGGGAGTTAGAAGTTCAGTTTGCTGAAGGGGATCGTAAAAGTAAGTAACATCCTTGGGATGCCCTTGGTATTTATTGAGGAAGATGAATCTGGTTGGTGGGAGGCCATATACAATGTACTGTAGATGTCAACCCACTGTTCCCTTGCTGAGTTTAATTTTGGACTCAACATATACACCGACTCAACATGTACACTATCCAATTAATCAGATAAGTCTTCAAAATGACCAGTCTTTCAGTTATTCGAACATACATACATACATACATACATACATACATACATACATAGTTTATTTGTTTCTGCGGGTTTGTTTACATAACGCAAGACTTAAGTCCTGATGTGGACCTGTCTAACTACCTATCTAAAGTGTAGAGAGAACATGGAACTTGGTATTGTCATGCAAATATTAATGTTCTCGCCATTCTATCATGTTTTCTATTTACTCCAGCACCATCTTCTATGAGAACCAAAGAAAAAAGAAGCAGCAGGTCTTCATTTGATGACTACAGTGACAGGTAATGTTTATACTTTCAAGACAAAAGTCACAAACACAACTAAGATATATTTTTACCTATTATTATTATTACAGACGTAGATCAAGGAGCAGAAGTCCCAGGTATGTTTTGAGGGCATGACACATGATTTTAATTATCATCTTTGTTTCAGGAATACACTTTATTGCACAATGACCATAAGTTGTGTGGGACAGACAGAGAGAGATAGAGAGAGATAGAGAGATAGAGAGATAGAGAGATAGAGAGATAGAGAGATAGAGAGATAGATAGTTTATTTATTGCTGATCAGTATTAACAACCTGTAGTTCCTTTGGGCTGCAAGTTTGTATATTTGATTAGAACCAAAGCAATTTTCAAATAAATTGTTGTGACTTAACTAAAGTTTCGGTTTTTCCTTCCAGGAAAAGATCAAGAAGCCCAAGGTATTTATTTAAAAAGTGCCTAAATGATTCAATCTTCTTTTATTCAACAAGGGCCATGGTAGGGTAATATTAAAATGTCATCAGTATGTTAATATAGTTTTCTCTTCACTTTGCAGAAGAAGAAGTAAAAGCCCAAGGTGAGTTTATACAAACTAAACCTTAATTCAGTATGTTGTTGTACGTAGGTGCCATGTTACAATAAATATATATGTTGCTTGCACGATTTCGGTGTGTGTTGACATCTGCAATTTGTTGTGCACAATGTTGCAGAAGTGGTATTGCAACTTGTACTTCAATCGCTGTAAGTTGCTCACAACAATAAATTGCAGGGGTGGACACACACTGCAACAATTTTGGTGTTGCACCATGTATCTGTGGCGTTGGTTTACTGGATGAAGTGTTTCCTACTAGTTTCTCTGCTACACAATATTCCAATCTGATCCTTACATATTTGTTTATTTTCAGACGTCGCTCAAGGAGCCGATCACCAAGGTAACAGCAAAAAGTTATTGTTACACTACCGGTATTATTAAAGCAAGTCAGTCAGAGTAGGCCTAATATAAGTTGTCACTTGAATACAGTCCTTTCAGAAAACGTTGTCACTGACCGGCCTCACAACTACATGACTAGACCAAACGGGAGTATGGGTAGAAATCACTGAAGTAGTCGTGAGGCCAGCCGCTGACAACGTTTTCTGAAAGGACTGTAGATGTTGAACACAATGATTTTATAAATAATAATGACATATTGTTACTTTTCAAATTATCACAGGCGAAGGCGTCGTCCATCACATTCAAGATCACGTTCACGTTCTCCAAGGTCGAAAGGCAGAGATGAGCACAAATCTAGAGAGTCCAAACATGACCATCGCTCAAGGTCTCGATCTGCTACACATTCTCCGACTCCAGCAAGATCTCCATCAAAGTCTGCCTCACGCTCTCCCTCTCCTGGAGGGGATAATAGGGTGGAAGAGGATGGAAACGAAAGAAACAGCAGAAGTCCTACTCCTGAGTAGACAGAGCATATAGTCAAGTAAAGACAGCTCTCTAAAGCTAGTGATTTCAAACCTTCCAGTTTACTCCACCTAAAATCTGAGTGTTTTTTTCATTAGTCTGCATCTAAGTTTGAGAAAGTTCGATTTTTTAAAAGCTCACTTTACTCTACATAGGAGTCCTCAAGCACACAATAAACTACATGCATTTAAATAATAGTTATGCACTATTATTTGTATAACACTTTATTGTGCAATATATACAATGTACCAGACTGCAATGTTTTATATGTACCTTATTTTATAACCTGAGAGTGTTTTGTTTGCAAAACTGTAATGTCTTTTTAGCTTGTAAAAACTCTTATTTATGTTAGTGTAAAAGTATTTTAATAAACTTTTCGTTATACTCTCGCAATGTTTGTACTTGTATTGATTTCTGTAACTGGTGATAAAGCTATTCACTGTTTTAGGGGATATTTGGAATTTGCAGTCCGGATTCATAATATTAATTCTTTTGGATTTGTCTCTGACTTGTAAAATTTTAAAAATATAGACGTTTCAGTCAGCTTTGATTAAAGATCTTTATCAGTATGTAAAAACGTTGACCGGTTTTGGTTAGGACTTTTTGCACTCTCTGAAAATGTGAGAAAGAATGCAGTGGGATACCTGTGGTATAGGTTATATAAAGTAACCGCTGTACAACAATAACGCAGTTTCACTAGTTGAAGCGTGGTATACTCTACGACTGGATCTGGCACAAAAGCTTGAAGTTTGCCAAAATGTCTCGGTATTCCCGTCCTCCCAACAGTTCTTTATACGTCAGAAACATTCATCCAGAGTCGAGGTAACTATTTGAGTAAGGAAAACGTAACTTCTATATGTTTTTGTAAAGTTATTTTGGTATATTTGTTGTCGCAGACCTGACGACCTGAGACGAATGTTTGGCAAATATGGTCGCATCACAGATGTTTATGTGCCACTGGATTACTACAACAGAGAACCTAGAGGGTTTGCTTATGTACAATATCCTTTTCTACCTTCTTTTAAACCATATACAAGCATGAAACAATCACTTATAATCTCGTTTCTCAGCCTCTTTATGCAATTACCCAGAATCCAATTCAATCAAGCTCAAAGTTGAATTTCGACATTTTTTCGCTCTCCTTATTTTGAATTATTTTATTTCAGTGTTCATATTAGCGTTTTTAGTATTATAGCTTAGTTTTTCTAATGTAGTTGAATTGTAAAGTGCCTAGAGCTGTACAGTACATGTATATGCTGCTATTTTGAACAGTAAATTGAATTATTAATTGAATTATTATTATTATTATTATAAAAATACAGTATTTAGTCGAACGTGTGGCCAACCTTGTGGTCAGCCAAAGTGGTTACTAACGGCAGGTGGTCCCCAAGAATTAGGAAAAATAACTATTATATAAGCAATTATTATTAGTAGTAGTAGTAGTCTTTATACAAGAGCAATAACTTTAATAGTAACTTTAATTCTTGTAATGCAGAAGATGCTATTCCTTTTAAACAAATATTGCATACAATATACTGTATTATAAAGCCATCAATAAATTATATTTAATACGAAGTACAAAATGTAAGAGCCCAAACATGATTTGCATCGCAGATAAAGAGGTACATCTGAATTTTTAACAATTCTTTTTAAATTGATGATGATTATAATAAGTTTAAAAGAACTCTAATGTATTGTTATTATTCCCATGATGTTTTATGAAGAAAGATAATATTTTTGTTGTACTATGTCAGGTAACATAAAACTGGCAAGCAAAAGAACTGTAACAAACGGCAAAGTAAAAGCCAACAAAGTCAAAGAAAAAGAACGCTTATAAACAACCATGCATCTAGTTTCGTATAAAGCCAAGAAACGATCAAAGAATGAAAGATCTGCCAAGTTAAAGTCATTTTAAAAAGTAAAGCATTCATTTGTAAAGATCAAGGTTGTCAAAGGTTCAAAAGTGTGTAAGTAAGATGCGATAATCTTTATAATGTTATCGATTTCATACTGGTACAAAGCGATAGGCCCTGTTTACATGAGAGAGAGAGATAACCCTAGCACTAGGGTCAACTCTATTGTTCGCATATTCCCTGTGGATGATAGAACAATAGAATTGTCACTACTGCTAGGGTTATCTCTCTCTCTCATGTAAATGGGGCCATAGTTAAATCTTGTATTCTCTTTTAAGGCTATGACAAAGTTTAAAAGTAAAAAAAGAAATCAAAGATTAAAATGTGCTTCCAAGATGAGGGCCAAAGTCTAAAAGACCCACGTCCAAAGTTTCATTTCTATGGTTACAGTAACCAATTGCATTATATTGTATTTCAAGTCTGCCAAGTTAAAGTTGAAAGAACCACAGACTAGTGTCTAATGAGTTAAAGTCTTAAAGACCCACATCCAAAGTTTTGTTTCTATGGTTACAGTAACCAATTGCATTATATTGTATTTCAAGTCTGCCAAGTGAAAGTTGAAAGAACCACAGACTAATGTCTAATGAGTTAAAGTCTAAAAGACCCACGTCCACAGTTTTGTTTCTATGGTTACAGTAACCAATTGCATTATATTGTGTATTTCAAGTCTGCCAAGTTAAAGTTGAAAGAACCACAGACTAGTGTCTAATGAGTTAAAGTCTTAAAGACCCACATCCAAAGTTTTGTTTCTATGGTTACAGTAACCAATTGCCATTATATTGTATTTCAAGTCTGCCAAGTTAAAGTTGAAAGAACCACAGACTAGTGTCTAATGAGTTAAAGTCTTAAAGACCCACATCCAAAGTTTTGTTTCTATGGTTACAGTAACCAATTGCATTATATTGTATTTCAAGTCTGCCAAGTTAAAGTTGAAAGAACCACAGACTAGTGTCTAATGAGTTAAAGTCTAAAAGACCCACATCCAAAGTTTTGTTTCTATGGTTACAGTAACCAATTGCATTATATTGTATTTCAAGTCTGCCAAGGCACAGACTACACTAACAAGTTAAAGTTGAAAGAACCACAGACTAGTGTCTAATGAGTTAAAAGTCTAAAAGACCCACATCCAAAGTTTCGTTTCTATGGTTACCAACCAACGGCACGTTTATTGTAGTATCAAGTCTGCCAAGACCCAGTCAATAGTTAATACTAGTAATACATTAGCTCAGCCAAGAATGGTCACAGTAAAGTTTAGCACTCATTCACATAGAAAGGCTGGAATAAAGCAAGGTTATTCAACATAAAGTCTATACCAGTCAAGAAAGACCAAAGCAAAGCATCTATAGCACTTCTCTATCACAGCTATTTAGATCTAACAAAGCACATCACTGCACTACCATGCATTGTATTATGCTTCCCTGGCAAGCAACCAAGTTAGGGCCTTAACAAGCAGTACGTTTGAAGATATCCGTGATGCCGAGGATGCCTTGTACTATCTGGACAGAGTTATGTTACTGGGTAGGGAGTTAGAAGTTCAGTTTGCTGAAGGGGATCGTAAAAGTAAGTAACATCCTAGAGTTGCCCTTGGTATTTGTTGAGGAAGATGACTACATACATACATACATAAAACTTTATTAACGTGTCATGACTTCTAGCATACCACAAGTGGTACAATAATCGGGGACACTTAATTAAGACATAATTACATTCACTAGCAGTGAAGTTATGGCTACCTCCAACCTGGTGGGTGGGAGGCCACATACAATGTAGACACCAACCCACTTCCTTTTCACTGATCTAAGCAGAGTTACTGTATATTGCTGGGTAGGGAAGTTCAGTTTGCTGAAGGGGATGGTAAAAGCAGGCATAGTACATCTTGCACCTACAATATTATTGTACTCTGAGAACCTTTCAAACTAGCCTCCTCAGCAGTTCACTCACTTCGGTTTCTTTTGTTTTGAGATGGGTTTCCTGTGGTGAAAACAAGGAAGACTAAGGCGAGAGGGGGAGGGAAAGAATAGGTGATCGCTAACACAGGAAGCCCAGTATAGGAGACGACTGGAGGAGGCTATTTCCAAACCATCATACAACTTATGGATTAGTATTTCTTGTAGCTGTATTCAAATGCTGAAGTGTAGAGATCTTATGTCTCCAACATGTCTAACTGCACCACTATGATGATAGTGATGATGATGATGATTGTTGACAATGACTAAATAGAAAGCTTAAGATGTTTTTGTCAACACGGATGGCGCGCACACTGACGAATAATGTTCAAAATGACTTGACATCCATGACATCAATCTACTACGTGAAAACAGGTGAAGTGCCGTCATAGATTTCTGTCACAGACAACAATGGTCGTTTTGAGCATTATTCATCTGTGTGCGCGCTGTCCGTGTGGACAAAAATGTCTGATTCTTAAGCTCTCTAATGATGGTGGTGGTGATGATAGAGCACATTTCGTATGACTGTGAAAATCTTACGGCACGGACGTGCTGTGCCGTGACCGTGATGATTTAGGATTTCAAATGAATCTGTGCCGTGACCGTGCCGTGCGCCGTGGTTTTTCACAGTCATACGAAATCTGCTCTAATAATAACATGCTGTTAGCATAACATTCGAAACTTTAAATTTGTGTCAATTTAGCACCATCTCAGATGAGGACCAAGGAAAGTAAAAGCAGCTTTGATGATTATAGTGATAACAGGTAATGTTAATATACGTTGTGTGTCCTTAAACTGCAGCCTTGTTCAATAATAGTACTATTCAATATGTTGTTGTACGTAGGTGCCATGTTACAATAAAGATATGTTTCTTCCACGTAAAGGATTTCTAATTAATTAAAATAAACATCCAAGCTTTCTGGCCTTTGGCCCATCATCAGGGATTGAAGGCAATTCTAATGAACTTTCAGTCAACATAGAAAACGTAACAATGACAAACTCGTTGCTATGCACAGAGGCTTGGTTAATTGCCAAAAATAACAACACAAATTTTTAAAATAGAGATTGAAGATAGGCCAAAGTCCCGAAAGCTTGGATGTTTCTTACAGTGAGGACACACTAACCGGGACCACTTGAGCAAAACTGACCAATCAGATTACAGCTGAAAATAATCACATTCCAACAAAAGTTGTCTGTGCCAATCAGCATTATAGTCATAATGATGATTGGCGCAGATGACTTTTGTTGGAATGTGATTATTTTCAGGTGTAATCTGATTGGTCAGTTTTGCTCAACGGGTCCCGGTTAGTGTGTCCTCACTGTAAATCCTTTACATAGAAGAAACATATCTTTATTGTAATAGTATTATTCCTCTTGTTTAAATGCTATAGACGAAAGTCAAGAAGCAGAAGCCCAAGACGAAGGTACTTAAAATGAATAGAAATAACAATAAATTATTCTGAAATATACATGTCGATCAGAAAATAAAATTCATCTTCTTATTTGCAGAAGGAGAAGTAGAAGCCCAAAGTAAGTCAACAAATGTGCACCTTTTTGTCAATAATTCTGGTCCCAATAAATGAAGGGGTCCCTGCAAGAACGGAGTAAGTGACTTTTGATCAAAACCCAAATTCTCCTTTGAAATTCAAAGAATCTCAAGGAGAATTCAGATTTTGATCAGAGATCACTTACGTTGTTCTTGCAGGGAGCCCTTCAAATGGTATACAGCATGTGTAGTATCTAAACATTGGCAACTCTTATTTTTAGGAGAAAATCAAGAAGCCGATCACCAAGGTAACTGATGAATATACAAGTACTATCGTTAGTTATAAAGTAATTTGTCTCTTGGCAATAGTTAGTAATGTAGTTCGTAAGATTTCGTCAAGCGTACTATCGTTGTTCAAGATCTACATTTGCAACAGATATTCAGCTAGACATCCATTAGTTAAGAATATAGAAAATGTTTATCATGCTTGCATAGCCTGATGCAAACACAATGGGGAGTTTGGGAGAAGTCGGTGAGAGCTGATGTAACTGAGCCACATTATGCAGAGCTCGAGACTGATTGCATCAGGCTATCCAAACTCGGCGTTTTATATATCTTTTATGAAATAAATACAACTCTAACATCATTACCGTTAGGTAACAGCCAATCAGATCACAGAGATTTCTGAATGTATTTTATCAAATGTTATAATAAATACTATTTGATGGTGAAACTCAATTTGTTCATATTCTTACAGGCATAGGCATCAACGATCACACTCCCGATCTCAATCACCAAGGCAGAGTCACAGAGACAGGGATGAACGAAGGCCAAAACGAGAATCCAAACATGACCGTCACTCAAGGTCTCGATCTGGTTCTCCATCTCCAACTCCGGCAAGGTCTGCCTCGCGGTCACCTTCACCAGAAGATGGAAATAGGGTGGAAGAAGATGGAGATGGAAGACATAGCAGAAGCCCTACTCCTGAGTAGATGAGGTGATCTAAATCCTTGTCACTGAAGAATGTGTTTGTAATTATATTAGTTTGATGTGTTTATCTGACTACAATCTACTAGTTGTAAAGCATCAAATCCCAGTGGTGTGCCTTTCATTTGAATGCAACCACTGTCATTTTAAAGTTGTACAGCTTTGTAGCCATAAGTGTTCATACATTAGTAATATTTCAACAACCAGTAGTTAATTTGAATGTAAATGTTGTTGTTGTAAATGTTAAGTTGAATGTAAGTTGTTTTTAGGCCTAGATTTTTCATTTCAATATTAAGTTCAATGGCTATGTTTACCAACCACATTGACCCCATGTTGTTGCAAGCAGATGCTTTTCTTGTAATGTTTGAGTTCCCTTTTTTATCAGAATAAACAACTAATAAAAGTATTGGAAACTGCCTTCATTGTAACCAGTCGACCATCTCTAGATGGACCCTAACCTCCCATGCAGATGTTTCCGTTGGTTTGAGTGTTGGGAATGGAAGAGAACCACCAGAAACGACTGCATTGGAGGGTAGAATAACATTGTAAGAGTAGTAGTCTCCCTTGCAGCCATTCTTAGTGTTAGTCTGAAATCCCTCCCCACCGACCGACACTAAGAATGGCTGCGAAGGAGACTATAAGAGTAGAGGTGATGAGACAGTTGTATCCCAAGGTCAATGGTGTCCAGTATAGAGATCATTACTATTCCTCCATGATAGTAGTTTGTGTATTTATGCAAAAGGGTCGGTTTGAAGTAGTACATTGTATTTATGAATAGGGGTCTTTGCAAGAACGAATTAGGCTTAGTTCAGACGCTGTGCTAATCACGAGCCATTCTCATTTCAAACAATAGATGAGACAGCTTATTTTGAAGTAATTAAGAATGGCTCTTGGAAAGCATGGCGTTTGAACGAGGGCTTATATAGTATAATTGCTCCAGTGATCAAAACTATTATATTCTCCTGCTGACTCTACATTCAATTCCAAAGGAGAATTTGAAATGTCATCACACTTCACTTTGAACTATTCTTGCATTTAATTTACACTGATGTTATGGGAGCTTTCCATTTTGTTTTATCGATGTTCAGAAGAAGCCAAAAGGTGGAAACTTAATGTAACAACAGTAATGCTGCTCGAGCCTTGAGCTTATAAGATTTTTATAAAAACAACAATGGGAAATCGTAATTCCCGACTGGATTCCCGCCTACATGCACAAGGATTTGATTATGTTTGGAGTATTGTAAGGCCTTGGGTTTGTTTGATGCAGATCTGGCTGGGTTTAGAAATGCAACAGCAGCAGAAGAATTATTGCAGCTGGATCCAGCCGAACCCAAAGATTTGTGAGTGTTTCGGACGTGCATCAGGACGTGCATAGTTCTTTAATATAGTTAGGTGTTATGACAAGTGTAGCTTTTACGAGATAGAGAAGAAAAATGTAGGTGTACAGCCTCTGGCCTGATGGCTGGTTGATGGAAGTAAGAATACAATGTTGTAAAGAACCTCTTGATCCCAGGGTAACCATGTTGAAAGTGTAGTGTTTCATGTAATCGGGTCTTCAGTGTCAATAACAACTTAGCCTTTGGTTTAAATATCTTTATTTACTGAAATAATTAACACTAAACTTTACAGTTGACTACCAGAGTACAAACACAAGACTGTGCAACGTTTTGAACTAAATACAGTTGAACCTCCAGTTGCGACCACTCTCGTAAGCGACCACAAAACTTAACATTTTGGGTGGTCGCTACTGGAGGTTCAACTAGTACTAAATATCACCAATAATTATTAAACAATAGAATATAATACAAATATCACCAGTACTAAATAGTACTATTTGTGTTGCACAGTTAAGTGTTTGTACTCTAGGCTTGTGGTAGCAAACAATGCACATGACATGCATTTCTCAGTCTTCTATTCCACTTCCAACACCTTCAAGAAGCAATATTTAGTTCTTATTGGTCTTGTTAGATAGTGGTCGTCTTGCTTGTTGCAGCTCGTTTTGGGTTGCTCACCCTACAATATGTACCTGTTGATACAGCAATGAAAAACAGCAAAGTTAACATTGATGTCTTTCACAAGAAATCTAAAATGTGTGAAGTCTGTAGAACCAACAAAATTATAAGCACTGATAGGACAATATTATTATTTATTAGGCTGACTTATATCCATGTAAATCACCAATGGACGGATTTGGCAGTATATAATATTTACTATTATTTTTATTTATTTATCATCATCATTTTTATTATTTATTTTATTGAGAAAGAGAAGTCACCCAAATGGACTCTTTGCATAATCCACAAATCATATGCAGATACATCTTTAAAAGCCTCCCAATGAAACAATGAGCTCTTGAAACTCATATTTTGTTCTTATGCATACACAAGAGGATTAGCTAGGATGTCTGTATATGATTTGTGTATTAATGCAAAGGGTCTTTTGTACTAACATTTTGAAGTACTTATTCGTAGTATTTCTACAAAAACGACTTATTAATAAGTGACCACAACTAAATTCTCCTGCAGGTTCTTGCAATTCCAAAGGAAAATGTCATCACAAGTCATCGCTGTTCTTACATTTAATTTACACTGAATGGGAGGTTATTAGTCTCCTTTGCAGTCATCAGGGATTTCATCACGCAATATGCTACAGTAGCAGTGCATGGCGAAATCCCCGACGGCTGCAAAGGAGACTAGGAAGTTATGGGAGCTTTCCATATTAGTTGTTTTATTCATCCTTGTGGTATTCAAGGTTGTTGAATGGAAAGTGCCTCACATGGAAGCCTTCTTGATCCGACAGCAGGAAATGTTATATTCCAGGCATGAAGAATTTAGTTGCCATGGTAACAAAATCCTACATGTTAACCTTAATATTACCATGGCAACTATTTTCCAAGCCTGTAGTATTATTGGTTAGAAACTTACCAGGGTGTTTCACAGGAAAAAATGAAATACTGTAAAGAAATGGTAAAAACTTTCATATAGAACATGATAAAAAAGATGCATGTTAAGGCATGTGGGACCTTTTACTGTGTGCTTGGCATATTCAACACTTTTACGTGCAACTTTCACTTCCAAGAACACAGTGGAATCATGTTTAGTTTTTGGATCCAACTGGGATTTTTATTGCTGGCTGCCTTGGGGTATTCTAACTTACCATCACTTCTGTGTCCTCGTAACATTTTCGTTGAATCCCGGTCTGACGATTGCACCATGAGTTGAGTTGCAATGTAGGACTGGCGAATAAGAAAACAGTCGCTAACATTGCTATTGCTTAGTAATGGTAACTAAAGGCCCAGACACGTGGTGCAACTTTTCTTGCAACAGTTGCAGAAGTAGGGTCAACTGTTGCACACAATGTGGCATCGTGTGACACCCCAAAAAACGTTGTTGTGTGCAACGTTGCATGAAAAGTTGCAACGTGTGTCTGGGCCTTAACACATACACAAATGGGCTTGTACCACCTGTCACGTGACTTTTTAAATTTTCACCGCAGACAAACGAAAATATCATAACTGGAAAGAGCATGCTAAAGTTAGTAAAAGTGGAAAGTTTGAAGGGAAATACGTAAATAGGGCAATAGTTACAGGCATTCAAACTTTGCCTTTTTTGTATGGAAATGTATGTTGGAACAGCTTGCCTTCCAAGCGAAAACCCATACAAATCCTTGTCAAAGCTGGAAACTTTGAAAGCCATTAACTTTTTTCTTATTTGCTTGATTCTTTTCAAACTTTCAACTTTTACTAATTTTAGTATGCTCTTTCAATTTATGGTATTTTCGTTTGTCTTCGGTGAAAATTTAAAAAGTCACGTGGAAGGTGGTACAAGCCCATTGCATTCAGGGACAGACCATTATTATTTTGGAGGGGACCCCAGCTAGACAGCTTCAATTATTGAAACATTTAAGTACCTGAATTTGATCCATCACATCGTCTCTCATTTCTTCAGCCATTCGATAGCTGTTACAAAAAGAGTGACCAGGAATTAATCAATAATATTTTCTCGCAGAATATTATTATTATTATGACTATATCCACTTAATGACTATTCCAACCAGTTTGACCACTGATGTTACAGATTGTGAACACCTGTAATGTATTCACATACGTATGTCGCGGTTATTAGCCAATCAGCTTTCAACATTCTATTGTAGGTCGTAACAAAAGTATGCAATACATTAAACATGGTCACAGTTTTTAGCGTCGCACTGTAAGAGTTATATCCCGCTCAGGTTTCTTACATTTCCCAGACTGAATGAATGAACTTTATTTAGACACGGAATCTAAATCACTAAAATTAAAATTAATTACAAAGTGCTCTCCCTTTAAGCCGTGTAAAAACTCTCATGCTTATGGAATAAACACGTATACTCGTAGCAACTCAATCCTAGATCCTAGGTGAATAAAATCGTCAAACTCACACATCGTGGTCGGCACTGTTATACATCAATGCATTCTGGAACATCAACATCATATCTCTCTGGAATTCACTAGTGGTGCGAATACTCTGAAACCAAGCAACATTTTCACATCATAAGAAACTTACATGCATATTCTAGTAAAACAAATTATCAACTCATGCTTACTCCATTTTCTATATTTTTCTTGATTGTAGTCAAGTCCATGGGTCTAGAAAAAGTAGTTAGCAGTGTGAATGTATCTGAGAAGTTGGTGATTTTGACTGTTTAGAATCCTCGCATTATACCAGCGAAAAAGTGATGTTATACAGTCATTTGCAAAAATTCTGGCCGCCACGGTATATCAATATATCAATATATCGGGTGCATCACTAATACTATTACAGTGCGACTACACCAACCAAGGCCACCCAAACAAATTTTCATACAAATTATCCAATCACAATTAAGTATTTAAACAATAGAATCTCCACAAATGTTCGCTTTAAAAGCATATATTTTACTTTATATGTGTATGTATATGATCAAGAGTGAACAAGAAACAGTTTAAATTGTAGAATTCAACATCATTCTGTTATTCAGCGCCACAAATGTGATTAGAAAATTTGATTCAAAATTTGTTTGGGTGGCCTTGGTTGGTGTAGTCGCACTGTAAATGAAGCAAAATTTACAAACAACAAACGTAAGACTAAAACAAACATCATACTAAATATTTCTACCAACTTTGCTGGCGTTAACACTCTTTAAGGGGAATTTTCGATTATTTAATTACCCATAATGCACCTGTTATATTGATATACTGATACTTCGTAACGGCCAGAATTTTTGCAATTGACTGTATGTCAGCAATATAAGATGTTCATTTATATGTTATAACCAGCTAAAGATTGAGCCTACACTTACCTAAACACAATGTTGTGGTAGCCTGGTGCTTCATCATTGGTCACAGCATGGAGAAACACATTGGCATATCTGAAGAACATATCTAGTCATTACCAGGGATGAATCCAGGGGGTAGTTCAGGGGGTGACCACCCTCCCCCACGGGTATTTGCTGATCTCTTTGTCAGGGGGTGGATCCCACCCACCTATCCCCATGGGTATTTGCTGTCTGGTGGATCTTTGTACCACCCATCCCCATGGGTATTTCTGATCTCTTTGTCAGTCTGTCTGGTGGATCCAGGGGGGTTACCACCCATCCCCATGGGTATTCGCTGATCTTTGTCAGTCTGTCTGGTGGATCCAGGGGGTTACCACCCATCCCCATGGGTATTCGCTGATCTCTTTGTCAGTCTGTCTGGTGGATCCAGGGGGTTACCACCCATCCCCATGGGTATTTACTGATCTCTTTGTCAGTCTGTCTGGTGGATCCAGGGGGTACCACCCATCCCCATGGGTATTCGCTGATCTCTTTGTCAGTCTGTCTGGTGGATCCAGGGGGTTACCACCCATCCCCATGGGTATTTACTGATCTCTTTGTCAGTCTGTCTGGTGGATCCAGGGGGTGGTTCAGGGGGTTACCACCCTCCCCCATGGGTATTCACTGATTTCTTTGTCAGTCTGTCTGGTAGAACCAGGAATTGGTTCAGGGGGTTACCACCCATCCCCATGGGTATTTGCTGATCTCTTTGTCAGTCTGTCTGGTCTGGTAGAACCAGGGGGTCACCACCCATCCCCATGGGTATTTACTGATCTCTTTGTCAGTCTGTCTGGTGGATCCAGGGGGTGGTTCAGGGGGTTACCACCCATCCCCATGGGTATTCACTGATCTCTTTGTCAGTCTGTCTGGTAGAACCAGGGGGTCACCACCCATCCCCATGGGTATTTACTGATCTCTTTGTCAGTCTGTCTGGTGGATCCAGGGGGTGGTTCAGGGGGTTACCACCCATCCCCATGGGTATTCACTGATCTCTTCTGGTGGATCCAGGGGGTGGTTCAGGGGGTTACCACCCTCCCCCATGGGTATTTGCTGATCTCTTTGTCAGTCTGTCTGGTGGATCCAGGGGGTAGTTCAGGGGGTTACCACCCTCCCCCATGGGTATTTGCTGATCTATTTGTCAGTCTGTCTGGTGGATCCAGGGGGTGGTTCAGGGAGTTACCACCCTCCCCCATGGATATTTGCTGATCTCTTTGTCAGTCTGTCACCCTCCCCCATGGGTACTCGTTTATCTCTTTGTCAGTCTGTCTGTCCATCCATTTCTCTCTCCCAAATGTTCACACCCCCCACTTTGAGAAAATCATGGATTTGCCCACGATTACAGAAATTAAACTGACCTTGTGGTAGTTTGTACATTTGCACATCTGGGTGGACATGTCATGGTTATTTGGGGTGAGTTGCATAAAACGTATTGGTGGGTGTAACTGCTGTCAGACATTACCACCATTTGCATTACTAAGTGACCAAACGAGATGAAAGTTTGACTTTTAGTTTGCAATTAGACTTGAGACATCAAAGAAGCCGCAATCCACATATTTGATGTTTATGATTGATGGAAATCTATTGCAAACTTACCAGTCTCGAGTGGTCACATAGTAATGCAAAGAGTGCTAAAATAGTGATGTTGAGTGAGCTGAACCTCTGATGTTTCATATATGCCCCACGTTAAGTTTCATGGAACCCCCCTTGCACCAAGTGGATGTTTATAGTAGCGCACATACTTGTGATTTGCTGCAGCTCTCCATACCAACATTATAGATTTCTTCCAGGTTTTTTTAGCTTGAAGGGAGTCTGAGTCCATATCGCTAGAAGAGTGAGAAAATACCGGTAAGACTTGCCTTGTGACACTGTCTGTTGTATTACTAAAAATGTACATGGGAAAGTTATTGTTAGTGTACCTAACCATTTGCATATATATCATTATACCTTCACAATAAATCACATAATTTATAATAAATAAGTTCCTATGTGCATTTAAAATTCTCAATGCCCTTACTACATATACGAGGGAAAATTTAACAATAAAACGGTAACCACAATCATCCAATTTGTAGAGGTAATTATATGGTTTAGAGTTCAATTCAAATGGAAATAATTTGCACGAGTGTGTTTTTCAAATAGTATCAAGGGCCAGTATCAAGATTGCATGAGCCCGTAGGGCGAGTGAAATCATAGAAATCGTATGATTACCGATGCAAATTATTCATGAAAAAAAAATTGCATCGGTAATTTGCACTGCAACTGCACTGCTCTTAGCCAATCAGAATCGATAATTTTTTTTCATGAATATTATTAGTCATAGTGCCTGACTACACTGTTAACTTTAAACAGTTCATTGAAGAACAACACCAACCCTTGTGATATATGAGATGCTGGACTGGCTGGAACAGACTCTGAACCAATAGTACTTGCTCTATCTAGATATGACTCCTCCTTAGAGCGATCACCAGATTCAGAGTAAACATCGTCAATACTCTCTTGTTCCTCCTCATCATCATCACTGTCATCTTTCTTTTCACTGACAGTTGATTCCATGTCATCGTCGTCTTCATCCTTTTCACTTGCTTTCTCTGATTCAGCTTCCATTGATTCAGACTTGTTGTCCTGAAAGATAGATTACAATGAAACTTGTACAGTTGGGATGTACAGTACAAGTACAGTAGGGACCTTATAGCTTGCACAAGTACAGTAGGGACCTTATAGCTTGCACAAGTACAGTAGGGACCTTATAGCTTGTACAAGTACAGTAGGGACCTTATAGCTTGCACAAGTACAGTAGGGACCTTATAGCTTGCACAAGTACAGTTGGGACGTACAGTACAAGTACAGTAGGGACCTTATAGCTTGCACAAGTACAGTAGGGACCTTATAGCTTGTACAAGTACAGTAGGGACCTTATAGCTTGCACAAGTACAGTAGGGACCTTATAGCTTGCACAAGTACAGTAGGGACCTTATAGCTTGCACAAGTACAGTAGGGACCTTATAGCTTGCACAAGTACAGTAGGGACCTTATAGCTTGCACAAGTACAGTAGGGACCTTATAGCTTGCACAAGTACAGTAGGGACCTTATAGCTTGTACAAGTACAGTAGGGACCTTATAGCTTGCACAAGTACAGTAGGGACCTTATAGCTTGCACAAGTACAGTAGGGACCTTATAGCTTGTACAAGTACAGTAGGGACCTTATAGCTTGTACAAGTACAGTAGGGACCTTATAGCTTGTACAAGTACAGTAGGGACCTTATAGCTTGCACAAGTACAGTAGGGACCTTATAGCTTGTACAAGTACAGTAGGGACCTTATAGCTTGCACAAGTACAGTAGGGACCTTATAGCTTGCACAAGTACAGTAGGGACCTTATAGCTTGTACAAGTACAGTAGGGACCTTATAGCTTGTACAAGTACAGTAGGGACCTTATAGCTTGTACAAGTACAGTAGGGACCTTATAGCTTGTACAAGTACAGTAGGGACCTTATAGCTTGCACAAGTACAGTAGGGACCTTATAGCTTGCACAAGTACAGTAGGGACCTTATAGCTTGTACAAGTACAGTAGGGACCTTATAGCTTGCACAAGGACAGCTGTAACCACACGCACAGCTGGTAATCCTTTTTAATTAGGTGTGGCGAATTGTAAAATCGAGACTCTGATGGCTTAATGCTCAATCCAGAAATTTAAGGATCTGAGACATGGCTGAAATAATCACCCCTCATTTTGCACTAAGCCGCGGTATTGCAGAAACATTATTTAAATTAAGGAAATTGACACAACTTCGTTCGTCCTTTTCTAATTGATTGAGTTTGCATAATTTTTCCACAATATCGCACCTCACTATCATTTTGACAGCTGTTTTTGTATGTAATATTATTGTAAGAAACAATAGAGTGATCATAGTTAACATGTACGTCATACAGTAAACATACTTCTTCCTTTTCTTCCTCAACTTCAGTTTCATTATCCTGAAAATATGAAGTAGAAGAATATTGGATGATAATGATAAGTGAAACAAGTACTGTAATGCTTGTTTGTGGTGACAAAATGGTTTGTTGGATTCTTGACAATAATAATAAACATATTGTTGTGTTGGTAAACATTTGACATTTCAAAACAATAGTTGTCACTTTGTTAAACTTTTTGTGAAGTTTTCATTCAATTTACTTACTGTTGAAGTGACAGACTTAGAACGACGCTGGCTTCTTCGTCCTCTGGGCCGACCTGGAGAGGAAAAAGAATAACTTCACTGTTTATATGATTGTACAACGACATCTTTAATAAGGTCAATTGGGAAAGAAAAGTGGGTTTAAAACCAGTATGTTGTGTGGGGAGTTTTGGCAATGCTTTATGTATCAAAGTATGAAGGAAGCAAATTTTGCCTCATTACCTGGTCTTCCTGGCTTTGGTGCTCTAGTCCTACCAGTCACCCTTGGTGAAGGTTGTGGTGTATCAACTATCTCTATTTTAGTCTCAGGTGTAAGGCCTTGGTCTGTACCACCTGACGTCACATCTGGTTCCTCCTTAATGATGATTATCTCCTCTATGCTTTTCCTTTCACTTTGGCATGGCACAGGCTCAATAATTTTAACTACAGACTCTGTCATCATCTCCTAGGATTGGTTCAGAAAATATTTCAATTTACAGGCATTTTCTATGTATCATGACTGCTATACCTTTTCACTCGTGCTGAATGGGTTTTCATCAACCAAATTCAGTGAAGTTACAATGAAGTATGCCATACCGCTACATGTATGTTATCTACTTTAATCAGAGGGCTTTCAGCCCAATGGCCCTCAAGCAATATCTACTACAGCAGTTTCCTCAAACGACGCAACCAATAATGAGGATCAATTTACTGAAATATGATCTGTTGTCGAATTAAGTATTTTAAAGTGATCAAAATATAACAGTGGACCTTACAATATTATTATTAAACTAAACTGAATAGGACTACGGGCAGTAAAGACACTTAGATCAATCAAATTCACCTTGCTAATCTCAAGTCATTTTGTAATAAACAGAGGAGAATGTCTTTCAGAGTATTGTATTGTATTGTACCAAAGAAACATGGATATTCAAACCTCAACAGCACCTACTTTGTGTGTGCATCCATCCATTTATACCTTCATCTATCCATCTATCAATTTACATACATCACAACACTCATCCACCACACCACACCCATGCCATTTGTCACTGGGGTTTTCAAAACATTTTACTTACAACTTTCTTATCAGCAGGTGGAGTCGTCGGTGGTGGCGTCATTGCTATCGGTGATGGTAGTGCACCAGTAGTAAGTGCCGCCTGGAATGATCATTTAAGACAGAGTAAGGACTACTGATCAAAATAATTATTGTCTTTGTCAAAAGTCCTGCAATGCAAGAATGTGTGATCACTCTGATCAAAAACTAAATTCTCCATTAGGCTCTTTGAATCCCATAGGAGAATTTGGATATCAATCATAAGTCACTTGCAGTGTTCAACTAACCTTAAAGTTAAGTGCTATAGATGTGACTGCTCCACCACCTACATCATCTGCACCACCTGGAAAATAGAATTTAAACAAATTATTGATACATTTGGGGAGTGTACATCGATATTCTACTCAGAAACCTAGCTAGTGGCAACCCCAGGAGGGTACTCGGGGATATCAGTGACGGGGAGGTGCGAAGGCCTTTTTGGGGTTTGAAATTCGTGGCTTGGGACTTTTTTTGGGTTAGCAATTTTCTGGTGGACTTTTTTTGATATAACGATTTTGGCAAGGACTTTTTTGGGGGTTGATAAAAATAATATTCTACCCCATCATACCGTTCTCGATTTTATGTAAAGCGATTTCATTGACAAGTGTAAACTACGTAAATGTCATGACATGACACAGAGATCTCCCGTTATAGCGGTTTATTCATGATTGATCATATCTCAGTTACAGCGATTTGCAAATCGCTGTACATAACAAATAAAAAACAAAACGTTGATTTTAGAAGATATCACATTACATCATTATCCACGTGCTAGGTGGTCTGTGTCAACGGTAATCCCCCGGGTAATCCCCCGGTCTAATTGCCAAGCACATCGTTCTTTACATTGTAATAATAATAATAATAATAATAATAATAACACTTTATTTAACGAGGAATTTACAGATAAAGCTATGCTTTTTTCCAATCTGGTCCTCCTAATGATAAATATAAATATTGTCGATGCACGATGAATAAATAAAGGCAGACGCATAAACTATCTCGCATTCTCTTGGTGTTTTTCCTTTTTTTTTATAATGGACTTTTTTTTGGGTTACGTTCTGGGCCGTTGGACTTTTTTTGTTGTCTTGTTTTTGCGTATTGGACTTTTTTTGGGTTTAAAAGTTTGGCCTCATTCGCACCTCCCCGTCACTGATACCCCTGAGTACCCCCCCTGGGGTGGCAACCCAGGGTGAGTTTAATTGAAAGGCAGACCTCAGGCGTGCAATAACGAAATTATGCAGAAAAAGACTTTAAAACATAACGAGCCGCAGCGAACGATATTTTCCGAACAGCGGGACTTCCCTGTTGCCATGATGTGGTGTTTTAATCCTTTTACTTGCGGTTTCCTACATATCAACACTTGTAAGTGCTGCTGTACATCAACAGATAGATAGTTTATTAGTCGGGCTTCCTGTGGAAGCTCCGACTCTAAAAATGAGCTCCGTTCTTCGTTGACCCCAAATGACTAATTGGGTTCTACAGCGCATGCACCTAGACATGAAGTCTGGCCAAGAAAGATTACAAAGCACAAACCAATCAGGGAAAGCACCGGAGGTCAAGGGGCCAAAATATAAGTCTTTTCTCGTCTAAATCTAAATTTAGATTGAAACAGGACGCTCTAGTAGCGTGAAGTCGGGCTATTAACGTTTTTACTGATATACTCAAAGTTCGCAGTACTGAAATTGCAAGGAAAGCATGTTCTATCGAGCTCGAGTCATGCAACGACGAGCAACCAAAAACTGTTTCAATCGCACTGAAAATCGCACTATAAGATATCTATATTTAGTTCAAATAGGTTACATTTCATTTAGAAGCCCGACTTCACGCTAGAAGAGCGTCTAGTTTAAATTTACATAAAGGCTGAATAATTGCGTAAAATGATCGATCTGGAACATTTCGAGGAGGAGCTATTTGACGTTTTTCCGCAGACCGCTAACAACGAAGGCTATTGTAAGTCCAAATACGGTAAATCCAAAGTCCATTTCTCTTCGTTGTGTTGCTGTCGCCGGTCGTGTGCCGTCTGTACTTACAGCCGTAAATATGTTGGAAATACAGGAAATTGTTGATCAAGTCTAGCAGAAAGTGGTAATATGATAAATTCAGGATCTGTGGAACAAAACTAGATGATCGAGTATCGGTATTTTGGAAGAATACACTGGTGTCGAAATTTCCATCACAATATGTCAGCGTCGAGTTGTACCGACAACAATGGTGCTTTCTTCCAGAAATGGCCGGATTGTTGAACGAGAAACTATGGTCTTAGTCGCTTCTCCGTTTGGAATCATCGCCTCAATACTAAACAAGCCACTGGTCTCAAACTTGAAGATATTATGGACACCATTATAGGTCTGGTTGGATCTATCTTCTCAATCTTGGGGATATCCCGCCAACTGCGCCAACGTCAATCTCGCGGCTCGAGTTTAGGTTCTGTGGTACTGTACGCTCTGTACCGGCATGACGACTCCAGGAATCAGAATCCATATCAAGGCCGAAAAGAAAGAAGCTAATGCTAGTACACTGTAAATAGAGACAATGTAGATTATTTTGTTATTTGTGGAATCATCTCATCACACAATAATAATTACTTTCATTACCATTCAGTGCCTGAGTGCTTTAATCATTTGATTAAGTCCTGGCCAATTCATCCACTTTCATTACCATTCAGTGCCTGAGTGCTATAATCATGTGATTATTTAGTCCTGGCCAATTCACCCACTTTCATAACCATGCAGTGCCTGAGTGCTTTAATCATTTGATTAAGTCCTGGCCAATTCACCCACTTTCATTACCAGTGTTGGTACAATCATCAGTTTCAAAGTGTAAGCAAATAAAATGGTCTACTTACTGGTAAATAAATGTACATGGAGCTCGCTAGTACTACAATGTCATGGAAACATTGTTCATTATTACCGTAATAATTCTAATAATCGCCCCGTAATAATAAGCACCCCTCGATCTCTATTTTTGAAAGTAGCGCCCCCCTCCCGAATACGCGCCCTCTCCCCTGTCATTAATTGACCACTGAGCAACATAAGGTGGTAATCACAATAAATGTTCCTGCTCCATGAATGTACGTTTTTTCGCCTTATCCATCCTTGTTACTGTCCCTGTTTTCGTCAATAAAGTTCTGTTATATCGACTCAGATTCAGTTGGTATTTTCCGATATAATTAAATAAGCACCCCTCCCTAATAAGCGTCCCCTTGACGTCCCCTCGAAAAAAATCAAATAAGGCGCTTATTCGGATCATTATGGTATGAATAATATTACGCATGATATTTATAAATAAATCTTCATATCTATACAGTATATTGTTCTCTTTGTATAATTATATGTGTTTGTACTAAATATTGTACATGCCGTTTTTACAAAATCATAGTCATCAGTCATGATCGTAGACACTCTAACATAACACAATTACTTTATGTAGCACTACTGTAAAATACAGTCAGTCGACGGGAAATTTGTGTGGGATCTGATGGATCCAGAAACCTACATTTATCTTGCTGGAAGATATAGGTACAAGGGGGGTACAAGTATAGTGATATCTGGGTTTTTTTAACGAGGCATCCCCAGACTATGACCAAACGAATACATAGTAAATGCAACAAGGAAATTAATAGATTTAAAAAGTGGAACCCGGTTAATACGGACAACATCATCTGAAAAACTAGGCCCTCGCATCCGTCTTTAGTTCCGTCACGCAACGCGCTCCCGGCCCACTTTGAAAACGAAACGAACAGAAATACATGTCACATACAAAATTCCAGATTGAATATTATTATCCGATCCATTCATTCACTCATATTCCGTTTGATATATTTGAATGTATGTTGTATAGTGTTGTAACTGTTAGGGTGTTTCTCAGTCTTTTGAGATAACGCCTGGGACTAGGCTGTTTTAACATTTCAGCTCATTATTCTGGCAAGAACAAATATAACTGAGGTTTGTTGTTTACACTCGCCGTATAAACCATCACGCAACATCAACGAATTATATCATACTGATCTTTATGTTCAAAATTTAACTTTAAATAATATTATTGTTTTTTACATATACTAATGCATGCATTATTTTATAAAACAAGACTATAATATATTTATCTATCGATATATCGTATAAGTACAATACTTGCACGTGCTCGGATGAAAGCCGTCGGCTTTGTTTTTAGCCGTCATTCAATACAATGGTACTTAATAAGTCTTTATTCAATATTTTCATAGGTGTAAACAGTCACACTTTAGTACTGGCCACACTGCTGAACAGTGTATACATGAAAGTTAACATGTTGACAGACACGAACAAGAAGGGGGTTTTTCAATTCCCCTTACGCGGGGGGTAATATTGGTTGTTAAGCGGCTGCGGCTCGTTATGAAGATCAATGAAAACATATGGAGTTGATCTTACCAACAGTTATGGCTCCTCTTCCTGGACCAGAAATGTTGGTTGATGACCTGATGGCGAGACTACTTTCAACTGTCTTGGTAGAAAAAGCCTGATGATGAATTATAGTTGCTTTTATTTTTTGAATGAATGAATGAAAACCTTTATTTAAAATTCAGGGTAGCTCTGTCAGCAATAAAAAAAATCGCTGTTATCAATAGAGGCCCTAATATACAATATTGATTCTGAGTTTTAGATCTACATGTAAATAATATAATTATATAGATGTAGTAGGCTGTTATCACAGGATCCTGAGCAATTATTGGCCAGGTTTTTACATACCGGTACTTCATCAAGAGTGACACTAAGGCCTAGTTCAGATGTTGTGTGAATCATGAGCCATTCTCATTTAAAACAATAGATAATGAGGCGGCTTCTTTTGAAGTAATTAAGAACAGCTCTTGGAAAGTACAGCATTTGAACTAGGCCTAAGACAGTTGCGTCGTAACAAATCTCCACCAAAGAGAGTTAAAGTTAGAGTCGACATTTGAGTCAGGAAGAATGAAGCACTTCCAGTCACTCGTATACTAGACTTGCTACAAGTCGTCCACTCTCTTTTTCTCCCTGCCCATAGAAAGAGAACTTGGCGAGCGCGAAGCGCGAGAATTTACGAGCAACGGAGTCGCGAGTGGGCAACTTGTTTCCCTTGCAGGGATTCGATTTCCGTTTCGCGCCAAAAATGTCGACAATTTTGACGTAATCACTTTTGGGACGGAGCCAAATCAAAATATGAATAATTATATAGGGCGGCTTTTCATTCTTTTTATTCTGTTCTAAGCTATTTACATACTTGATTGACATCTCTTCACCAAGGCGTTCTGATTGGCTGTTTGATATAATGTATTCACCAACTGAAAAACCCGTCGGTAAAAATGGCGCGAAGCAGAGATGAAAAGTCCTCAGTCCCGCCAGTTAAAAAAAAAAAAGGGCTGAGGACTTTTAGAAAGTCTACTCGTATACATGAGTACCCCCCTGGGAGTCTAATCCAGGGGTGGTTGTTAAATACTGCGAGAAGTGACATTAACTATATTCTATCATGAGTTAGCAGGAATCAAAATATTTAATAATCAGTCCCAGTAACGCAGTGAATACCCAATGTTTTACAATACCCACCTTGTCTATAAATGAGTTTGATGTTGTGGAGATCACCAAAGGTTTGGTAGAATTGGGTGATGCTGATGTTGTTAAAAGTTTTGAAAGTGTTGGCGCAGTAACAGACGGAGCACTGGCATTTGTAGTAATGATCCTTTCTCGAATTGAATCCAGTTTATGGGTCTCTGGAGTAGACCTATGCCCTGATGGAGAAGAGGAATAATTATAATCATTATCAGCTGCGCATCTAGTGGGGATTACACAAGAGTACAGCTAGGCACTTAAATGGCAAACATTGCAGATACAGGCAAACTACATATAGATAGCTGGACAGACAGACAGTGGTAGACATGGACAGACACACAGAGGCAGAGAGATGTACTGGTTCTAGAAAGACCTACAAATTCAGATCTAGATAGAAGAAGATAGTAGTAACCTACCTAAAAAAGACTTCCCTTCGTTTACTTGAGATTTGGTCATAGGCTGACTGACAGGGGCAGCGGGCGATGAACTATGACTGTCCTGAGGTATGACAGTCACTGATGGCTGTGTGTCTGAACCCTATAGAAGACACATAATCATAACACAAATAATTTATTTATTTATATAAGACATTAATTTTTCAGGGATGCCTAGTAGTTTAATGTAGCCTGCGAAAGACAACCCTGCCCATTTACCTTATTTGTTAACTCCTGATGTGGAGTATTAGTCTGTTCTTTTGCTGGCTGGGACAGTAGTGTCTTCAAGGACTCGGCTTGTGCGGTAGTATTTCCAATTGACGCACGTCTGGCAGTTGTGTACTGGTTGACTGGGCTGGTTACCCCAGGCTCTGCCTTTGGTGTAATGACTTCAAAGGGGGATGATGGGGGCATGTCCACACTAACTGTCTGGACAGCTGTTCCAGGGTCAATGTCCATAGGTTCTGTCTTCAAAGGTTCGGCATCCAGAGACAGTCGTGGAGTATCAATAATTGTACCTCTACTTGGATCTCCAGCTACAATTCCAATATCTCCAGGGATACCCGAGGGTTGGCTGTGTTGGCTGCCTTGACTGTGTCTCTGCTGCAGTTGTTGTTGGTACTTCTGGAATCTATAATCAAGACTTTCCTGCTTGAGCAACTATCTCTGAAAAATCTGCCTTCAGATGTTCAAATTGTGGACATAGCTCTCCTCGATGGATAAATGTTTGTTTACAAGATAATATTTTATCTATGTGTAAGAAACAAGGTTTATCCACTGTTTGATCAACTGAGGCTTTGATCAACTAAGGCCTGCCTGATGCAGTGACAAATAAACCTGATAAAAGTATCAGAATGTGTAATATTGGGAGATTGTCTACCTTGGAGTTGGTTTGGGAATCCTGAGCTGTTTTCCCTTGTGCGGAGATGGAGTTGGTTGAGTAGCTTGTTTCAAACCTGAGCCAACATTTGCAAAGAAAAGAAAATCATGAGTTTGAGCAAACATTTTTTTTGTTGTTGAATATTACATGTTCTGGTAAATGAACAAATCTTACCAGATATAGTATTGCTAGTCACTGAAATAGTAACCCCAGGTGGTCCAGGGAGGGGTGCGGCAGAATTGTCTCCTCCAGGTGAGGGTAGTGTTCCTGATGCTTGCATTTGTTTCAATTCTTCCATTCTTCTTTTTCTTTAAGAGTGAAATTTGTAAATGTTAATACAGTCGAACCTCTACTAACGGCCACCTCCCCACAACGGCTACCTCTCTGTAACGGCCAGGGTATTCTGTCCCGGGCAACGGCCAGCCCATACATTTATTCGTTTTTCAAACCTCCCCATAATGGATACCTCTAATAATAATAATAATAATAAATCGGTTCTTATATAGCACATTTCACATTGTCTCAATGCGCTTTACAACCGATGGAGGACTTTTTCGGGCTGCATATGAAGGTGCCTATGGCAGCCGAGCAGCTTACAATCATGAGGAGTTAGTATGTTAGTGTGTTATGCCTCCAATTTGAAGTAGGCTGTTGAACCGGGTAACAATCCCCTACTCTTACGAAGAGTTCAACAGGTTCTTTAATGTCCTCCGTCAACAGGTTAGATTAGGGTCGGGAGACAGGACCTCAGGTTTAGCGTCCTTATCCGAGAAGACGTACACAATGGCCACAACATTTCATCCCGAAGTGGTCATTGTAGCGAGGTTCGACTGTACTATTATTATTATTATTAATACTTAATCTATACGTCTATAAACTTACGCTTGAATTTCTTCCCACACTGCTGGAAGCTGTGCATCCAACTTTCCATTTCGTATATCTTCAATACGCATCTTGAGTTTTCTTAGTAGAAACAAAGCCATAACACAAATGTCAGCCATTTCAAAGTATTAATCAGTGCTGTCAAAATGAGTGGACTTTACAGGTTAAGATATTACGACAAGTTACCTATATGTAAGCTGATCATTTTTCATGCTTTTCTTTAGTTCGTCTATTCTCTCAAAAGTTAATTTCCGTACAATCTGTTCTCCAGGAGTTTCTGAAAATGAAAAACTGAATGAATGAAAGAACGAACAAACAAACAAACGAATGAATAAACAAACCACAAGATAAACACTGCTATGTTGCCCAGATTGGGATCTCGTTTTACTTACCCCCTGCTCCAGTTTCATTTGTTCTTTTACGCCTTAAAAACAATGATAGAATAGAAGATGACGAAGAAGGATTGGCTGACTAATGGACAGACAGACAGACTAGCTGGCTGACATACAGTTACTGTATGAACTCTAATGATGGGCATTGATACATGTCCATTGTATATGTACTGCATCTCTCTAAGATGAACACCTTTGTTTGGCATCTGCTACAGTGTTGCCAATAAGATTCTTTGTATGAGGACAAAAAACCACCTGCATCTTGTATGCGTCCTCTACTCGTATAACATAATGTAATGCAATCTACTAATATTACAATGTGACACTAGCTCTGACAAATGTATTGTATTTTCCTGACGAATTGCAGCCCGTGAAAGCAGCAGACAAAATTGTCTGTTGCAGGTGCTTTTTGACAATTTCGAGGGCTCCCAGAATGACTTGATCAAAACCCAAATTCTCCTTTGAAAATCAAAGAATCTCAAGGAGAATTTAGATTTTGATCAGAGATCACTAACTTATGGTGTTCTTGCAGGAAGCCATTCCTTTTTCATAAACATGATTAATAGTCACTTACTTTGGTGTATTGACTTTTTCCAGCATTTGAGAGTAATGGATAGCACAGTTCTGGAAAATGTAAATTAATGTACCTACAATCACTTGCAAAAATGCTCGACACCCCTGGGCCATTTTGACCGATAATATGACCACCCCTAGATATAATATGACCACCCCTAGATATAATATGACCACCCCTAGATATAATATGACCACCCCTAGATATAATATGACCACCCCTCTATAATATGCAATGTTGTTTGATGATTGCTAAATGCAACTGAGTGCATCTCTCAACAACATTGGATCAGGGGAGAGGGGATATTTCATTCAAAAGAATATTAGTCAGAACCTAAAACTTATATTTGTGGTATTCCATGCTATTTTTTGTAGGGAGTGTCCAGCATTTTGCAAGTGATTGTAGTTATTTGGGTACCCTGTGGTAACCTTACCACAGGGAACCCAATCATGTGGCCCAATCCTGTAGTTTGTAATACGTATTCCATATATGGTATGAGCGTATAGCGGCCCCTAACAAGCGAATAGAAGCACTTAACAAGCGAATGGCGACCCAGTTTTTTATTTCCTAGGATTGGACTTAGAATTTTTTTTCATCCAATAATAAAATAATTATTATTATTAAAAACTTCTTAACTCATTCCCTACTGTCCCTTTAAATATCAGTCCTGCAGGACTGGTGACGTAAAACAATAGTTTTGTTGCGACGTTACTTCAGAATAATCAAAAAATCGCTGTGTGACACGGGAAGATAGTTATTATCCAATCAACTGCCGTGTTTTATCATTTTGAAGCCGCCAATGGCTAGTTTCTTTAGAAAAACAACAGCCGTTGCCAGGTAACGCGAGGAAAGGTCAAATCCAAAATGGCTTCCAAATCAAAGAGACCCGAGATCGTCTTTGTCCTTCAATTTGAAGGAAGCTATTGCATTTATACAAGTAAATGATGTTGAAGATTATTCAGGCAGCGATTCTGGAGGAATGCTCAGTGGAAAGGAATCTGAAATAGACCTCCAACTTCTAAATTCTGACGACGAAATGATGTGAGTTCGATACGACGATAGTCACATGTTAGCAACGAAAAAAAACACTGTCTGATTGGCATAGTTTAGACAATATGTGCTTACAATATCAATAACAATATCTGAAAAGACACTTGCTTCTTTAGAGTTCAATAAAATGACAAATTTGCGTATTTGTTCAATTATTGTAATTTGATTGAACCGCGTGGTATCATAAACAGCTGACTGTGATCAATTATAAAATATTTTCCTTGTATCCAAATCCTGAACTCAGACCTTCTGGAAAGTTTGCTTAGATACCATTGCAACTTTTCTTTTTCAAAGTTTTGATTTATTCCAAGTAGTAAGAAAATGATCTGTAGTTCAGTGAAATTTCACTTTTAATTTATGCTAATTTATGTTAACTTATGCTAATATATTTATCTTTATTGGCATTACAATGACAAAAAAAATATTCAAACATGAAGTACATTTACTATGCTTTAAAATGAGACGTATGTACCCATATATTTATAAATAGTTTTTGCGAAATATAAATAATATCAATGACACCCATTTTTGTCACTTTTTGGGTCAGTAGGGAATGAGTTAACCTTTTAAAACTTTATATCAAATCTGAAACTCTACCCCATCCCTAACCCTAACCCTCTGCTTTAACGCACTTGACCACGAGGGATTACGCTGCCAAACTCAGCATTTTTTCTAGCTTTTGAAAATATTTTGCATTGCAAATACCTATTAACCAAATTGGGGCCGCTATTCGCATGTTAGGGGCTGCTATACGCTTGTCAGGGGCCGCTATTCGCTTGCACGCTTTTACCATATATGGAATATGTATTACAACCCCATCTGAGTAATGCATGGATCAATTCCAGCTGTTACCATCCCCCCCCCCCCCCCCCCCCCCCCCCCCCCCCCCCCCCCCCCCCCCCCCCCCCCCCCCCCCGGCCCCCCCCCCCCCCCGGGCATACCCCAGGGATTTGTAAGGACCTGTGTCCCAGGGGCGGGGATTTTGTACAACAACGTGATTGCCCCGGGGGTGGGGGGCGGGGATAACTTGACCGAGCGTATAATCAATGGGGGAATTCATAATAATGGAATTTGCCGGTAAAGTGACTACTTTTGTCGCCGATTGGCTTGAAAAACAAGGTCTTGTAAAGTTAAAGGCTTTCTTTGAAAAAAAAAAGGCAGTGTTCCAGCACAGATGACTTCTTATCTCTACTGTTATGGTCAATAATTCTTTCTAAAAGGTGTTGGTTGTTTTTCCGTTGCCCTGGGGCGGGGAATTTGTTATTTCTAACGGCCCAGGGGCAGGGAATTTGTAGTCCCAAGAAAAAAAAAATAATACAAATCCCCGGGGGTCAGCCCGGGGGGGGGGGGGGGGGGGGGGGGGGGGGGGGGGGGGGGGGATGGTAACAGCTGGAATTGATCCATGCATAACCTACATGTACACAGGGAGCCCAATCATGTGGTATCTTTACCACAGGGAGCCCAATCCTGTGGGAACCTTACCACAGGGAGCCCAATCCTGTGGGAACCTTACCACAGGGAGCCCAATCCTGTGATAACCTTACCACAGGGAGCCCAACACAACTCTTGTTTTTCCACTGTACTACATTTTTCATTGTCACATGCTTCTACATTTGTACATATAAGTCTTATAGCTTTTGAATCTGATCATACATGTACAGTTGATGAACTCGTCACATTGTAAGATCGTATGTTCATGTGTCAAGCTTTCTTCTACTACAACTAGCCAATTTTATACCTTTTGAGAAAAGAAATCTGCTGGTCGATTCTTGCCACAGCATCCTGTCTCATTGATTGGTTTAATAGCTCTACTTACAGACACCCTAAAAGACAATAATATTCAAATCACAGATCGCCATCTTCAGCAGTAAAATCTTGACCAATGGTCGTAATTATTTCTATAAATGGTGGCCGCAGTAGAGAGGCTTGACTACAAGGTCAGATTTCGCACAAAAAAACTGCAATTATTCCACAAAACTCACCAGTTTTGATCGCCACTTCTTTGGACAGACGATGCAAGTGTCAGTTTTTCGCGAATTGTCCATTCCTCTTGAGCCTGTACGACACTCGATTTATGCTCTTTATATACAGAAGAAACAAATACGTTCATGTAACAGCCTGTAAATGCTGAAAAGCACGACAAAACATGAATATTTTGAGTGTAAAATACTTACTCTGATTTTGAAAGGAGGTCGCCATCTTGGTTTTTGGAGACTCGGCCCAGTATCACACGTCCATAAGCCTCGATTTCAGGGGAGGGGTGTGGGGGAGGAGAACACTTTAGTCCAAATATTCTACCACTAGATAAGAAAGTCGTTTATAAATCAAGTGAGACTTGAGAAGAGATTTACTGGACAATACCTGTAAAACGACAACCAGTTTGAGCTCGTAATATTGGTGTTATTTGCCGCTCAGTCAGTTTCAATTGATTCCGTGACGTCAGACCCTGGTCGCATGACGTCATTTCGACAGAAATCAAGCTGATTTCAAGATTTTTGCGATTTCTGCAGAAAAGTGCCCGAGTAGAAAGGGTTCTCCTTTTATTTGTGGCCTTTTGGCCACTTCATTAATCCTCAAGATTTCTTAATTAACATTCTGGGGTTGAAATGGGGGGCTGTATGGGAACATCAGGCGATCCAAGCGTCCGTGTAGAATCCAGTGAATTTGGCAGTACTCCCGGAGGTAAGCCTTGTGGATGATATGTTCCGTTGCCTTCTTAGTTCTACACCAAAATATTCCTCCTTTGAGGCCAGCTAGACCAGTAATTAAGCAACTACTGACTTTATTATTGATGTAAATTCCAGTTACCGTCGGTAGGAATCAACCACTGAAGAAAGAGCGCCCGTCGTGGACGTCTGAACTTCCTCTGACTGAAGGGCAGCTCCGAAGTAAGAGAGACGAATTCTGGGAGACTGCACCCGCTTTTGAAGGAAGGAAGGAAATTTGGGATGCACTCAGGGCTGCTGCTGAAACCAGTGACCACACTCTTGCTCAAGCTATAGTCGATGGGGCGAATATTACATTACCAACCGGTGAGTCCGTGAAATTACACAAAGCACTAGTCGTTTCTCGGCAAATTTTATGTTGTGTTGTGGACGACACCATTTTTTAGCAGGATCAAAGGCGTTGATAATAGCTCAATCGTCTAGCTTTTATTAGGTCTTAAATCATGGGAGTAGATCTCTATTTTATGACTGAAAAGCTGTGTCGATGAAGCCTCGGATCAACGCCGTGTCAAAAACCGTGTATGTTTTGAAGATTTGACTCTGAGCTTGTTTGTACAATGACTACAATGTACTACATACTTTGATGTAAACATATTTACACATTATATGTATCACCTAAAAGACTAAGTTGTGTAGTTACTGTGCTTCTTTGTGATCACGAAGGTAGATTATTTTGTAGTACCATTATATTCGTAATGAACTGTAAACTTTTATATGGGTTTAAAAAAAGTCTTCTTTACATACTGCTAATTTGAATAATTTTATTATATTGTTGATCTGATTATAATACTGATTGTATTAAATATTGTGTCTAATGAAGTATTTTCTTTTCAAATATTTTTACAATGTTTTGACATCAAAAGATCTTCATATTTTCATTAAAAAATTTCCCCGCTGATTTTGAATCTCAATTTTCTTGTATCTGTTGTTTGCAATTTTATGCTTTTATTGTTTTGAATAATGTGTCACCCCTACATTCCCTTTCAAGTACTACTGGTCTGCTGCTTTAATGTTTATTCAGATTTCTGCTCTTGTCACTTCTTAACATATACAAAATGCATTCAAACACTTATTCAGCCATTGTTTTAACTTCTTGTGTTTTGCATTTACCTCTGTAAATGAATTCAAAAGATAGGATATATCCTGTGGAGCCATGTTTAGTGTTGCTCATAGTGAATAATTGTTTATTCAAAATGATAATAGTTTTACGTGGATGTGATTGGTTCAATTTCCCCACCAACCTTGTTTGAGAGTGAGATTAGAGAGAGGAAAGACAAATCTAGAAGATCTTCGTTTTCAAGCATGTGAAGCTTGACGAAAAACAAGCAAAGAATAGAAAAGTCAAACCTTGTACTGCAACAATAATTCCTCATACTTCATATAACCATAGACAAAACACATTAAACATTTGGTTTGAATAACTTTGAGCAGAAAATTAATGACGACTAGATTTCTAGATTTATTCAGTCTCAACGTTTCTTATACTGACTCTCTTGAGAATGATGCTTGAAGGCATCGAAACGTCGAGACTGAATAAATCTAGAAATCTAGTCGTCATTAATTTTCTGCACAAAACACATTGAAAGTCAAAATACACTTAAATGTGTGAAGCCACAGATAATGTTTAATTAGTTATATAACAACACACACATCTGTATCATGAGTAATATAAGGAGAGCAACTTACAGATAATAATTTTTTGAACACATATCGATTTTCCTAACCTAATACCGGTATTTATGTATTTTTATTTTATTTTATTTATTTTTATTTTTCAATGCAGGGTGTCTCCAGGATGCCTATGATGAACTTGGGAATCGTTATGTGTTACCAATTTATTGCATAAGTAAACCGACCAATCTCATCAAAGATGAAGACATTAGTGGAAATGATTTAAGTGACGATATCGATGATGAGAGAGATAATCAGCCTAGTGGAGAAGAAACCAATGTCAAACTACGACTCTCCACTGGAAAGGACCTAAAGATACCTGTCTATACTTTAGATACAATATTAAAAGTCAAAAAGAAGTTGCATAAAATAGAGGGTGTTGAACCAGCACAGCAAAGATGGTTTTACTCTGGTCGAATGCTGACTGACAAAATGACAATCGAAGAAGCTAAAATTCAAAGGAATTTTGTTATACAAGTTATTCTACCACAGCCAACTCCAGTTGATAATTAAGTCACATAAATTAAGCATGTATATGTAACTCAGATATCTTCACAGTCACTGACAAGAGAAAACATGAATGAGAGAAGTATACAATTGAGATAGATCAACGGTATATTACTTCCAAACAACTTCATATTCAAAGGAAATATTCTCAATGCAACACCAACCACTCTCACCACTACCAAAGGATATTTTTTTTGATGAAGTTACCTTGTCAAGATGATGATGTATGATTACTGTTTTCACTTTAAGAATGTTTTAGATAACATTGTTAATATTATTGTCCTTAATTGAAGGGGTTTTAAGTGTCTGATTTCTGATCACAAAATAAATTCTCCTGTAGGTTGTTTGAATTCCAAAAGAGAATTTGGATTCTGATCGCAAGTCTCTTAATAATGTTCTTGCATGGACCCCTTCAATTAATAAGATAAAAGAACACTTATATGATCCAAAGTAAATCATATTTCTCCTTGCAGTTTGAAAGAAATTGGTCTGTCTTCATGACATATTTATGCCATCATGTAACCCACCAACAGAAGCTGCATGTGCATGGTTTGAGGCATTGCACAACGACCCTTGCATTGTTGCATTGTGTGGGGAGGGTTATGTGATGACTAAATCTAACTGTGAAATAGTATAGCAAAAGTAGTTTTAACCTCTTTTGTATTTTGAATGACAGCCTTGATGCAGCTGGTCTACCCCCGCCCCTTCGTTGGAGGAAATCGGGAAGACATCTGTTCCAGGCATTGCAAAATATGTTGTGGTTTAAACTTTTACCACTGGTTTAATTTTTTTGTAGGTTTGTTTTCAGTTGGATTTCGGATTATTATGGTGGGTATAACCATGTGCTTCAAAGTAGATTATGGACTTAAAAAAACTGAATTCTAAAAATTTAAACCAGGAGGAAATTATATCAACCACAACATATGCAATTTTTCTCCTCTTTGATTTCTGTTCTGATTTTCTTTTCTACTCTTGAAAGCAGTCTCTAGATGTTATTGCAGGTGACTTGATCATATAGTGTTGTGTCGCCTTGTGTCAGCATTGATAAAAATGGCCTGCACAAACAAGAGTCCTTTTTGAAATCACTTTGCAAAAAAATCTTATAACTAAATACTAATGAGATTTCCTTGGAGTCAGTAATACAGTCTCCTATGCAGAGTCCCTTAGTGTCGACGCGCAATGCTTTACTCCCCATGGATTAAAGCATCGAGTGATGAGGCTAAGTGCTGCCGTGCTGCATAGTAATACTTTGCGGTGCGGTCAGATTTAATGTATATAACTTCAGTACTGATTGCTCATTGTGTGTACCACCACAGTAACCAAATAGGTATGTCATTCATGTAGTAGCTTTGAGAAAAACTGCTAAATCAAGACAATATTACTAGTATAAAGGATCACTGAATGCACATCACAATCCTCATGGAATTTATAACCGTTATTTGTGAACAAAAAAAGAAATAATAATAATTGGTAAAACAAAGCAAAGTTCTTGTATTTTTTGGGGGAATTAAAAATATTATGCTTGCAAGCTGATCAAGTGATTGTGGGCTACCTGTGGATTATTATTCTGTGTAGACTGGTGATGAAGATCATCTGACCGTGAGGAGACTGGGGCGACAATTTAAGCGCCATTTTTCAAAGAACATTCGTTTGTTTTGCTTCGTCCATTTTGAATCATTTTTGTCCAAATTCTCCTCTTTTCTTCCTTCCAAATATGCCTTCAAACTGCGAAACGGTACGTAGTGTATTCGAGGAAGCGCAACGTGGCTTTCAACACCATGCGAAGCTGATACGAGCGTTGAAAAAGATACAAGATGGACATTCTTCTCTGGACGAGTTTTTGGAAACTTTTGTCGAGCATTTGAGGCATGCGATGATCGTATTTAAGCGCGAACCCGCCGTGGAAAGGATTATTGAGTTTGTTGCAAAGTATTCTACTTCAAAGGTTCACTACGAAGCGTCTAAACAAAAGGTAAATGTACAGATAAGTTGTATAAAATATTCACATTTTCGACAATTCCAGACTGCATTCGTGCAGACATATTTTTCAATCGAACCTCTCATAAGCGACCACCTTTATTCGATTATTGTAACCAGTCACTATATCAAACTCTAATACTCCTTTTTACAGTTCCCTGCACCATCTTGAAAGGTAAGCCGTGCCTTTGCATCGAAGCGAGACCTGAACGGTGACCCTGCTGCAGTGCTGGCTTGCAATGATAGAGACCTTTTTTAACACCTTGGACAATTATTATTCACATGTCTCTATCATTGCATGGTCACCATTGGTCTCGCTTCGATGCAAAGGCACGGCTACCTTTCATGGTGCGGGAACTGTAAAAAGGAATATTGTAGCAGCACTCTTTGTGAATGACGCATAGCATAGATTTCTATTGTTATACAAATACTGTGACAGGGTATTCTAAAGTTTAGCCGTGAGTGTGACAGCGAAGTGCGCCAATCGTTTTTTAATAAAATATTTGACTTTGATTTATATTTTGTCAAACTGATATCACAGACAGACAACTTGAGCGATGACGAAGATGCAGAATCCTGCAACAATTTTCTCCGAAGTATCATAAAATTCATCCTTGATTGCCATGATGCAAAAGATAAAGCAGTGCGCCTACGAGCCTGCCAGTTAATCCACAAGATCCTTAGCAACATGGATGATGAGGCCTGCATTGATGATGACATAGCCGATAGTATCCTAACACACATGTTGAAAAGGTTGACCGACAAGTTCCCCCCTGTGAGGGTCCAGGCTGTGTACGGCCTATCAAGGTTACAAGATCCAACTGATGAGGAGTGTCCTGTCATGACGTCATATTCACACATGATGGCTACTGATTCTAGTGCTGATGTGCGTAAAGCAGTTTTACTGAATGTTGCACTGAACCGCAAAACTCTTCTTGAGGTTGTTGGTAAGTACAAGAGACACTGATATAATCATAATTATTATTATAATTATTAAATATATTCAGATAATACTTATTATTGTGTTTCTGCTTGATATTATATACGGCTATTTCAAAAAAGGTTGTCTCGTGTTTCATGCATGCACATTGCGTATTGCACTTTGCGTATTGCATTGTGTATTCAATGATTGAAATGTATCTTAGGTGTATAAAACAGTCATGCTGACACCATATATAGTGATGGGCTTCGATGGAAAGTTATTTGGTTTGTCGAAATTTAGCTCAGTGAGTAGAAAAATGATTCTCAGTATAATCATATGCAAAACACAATTGTGCAATGCGCAATACTCACGAAGCACAAGACAACGTTTTTTAAATAGCTGTGTTATATAGTCAGTTATTATATATAGCGCATTTCACGTTGTCTCAATGCGCTTTACAACCAACCGATGGAGGACTTTTTTGGGCTGCATATGAAAGGCACCTACGGCAGCCGAGCAGCTTACAATCATGAGGAGTTAGTGTGTTATGCCTCCAATTTGTTATGCCAGATACTGGTTAAACTAATCAGAGCTTGGGAGAAGGTGCCTGGGATGGCAGTGCCAGTCGTTGCACAGACCACGCACGCCGAGGAGGTAACCATGGTAACCCAGCCACGGTCCACCACCTGTCACACTGACAGCTGTCAGTGGAAAGTACTTACCTATACCATACTTACCAAAAGGGAGGGTGGGTTGGGAGTAAAAGATCAACCAGAACCAGCGACACACGACAATCTGCCACAAACACGCCACATGGCCCTGCTATAGCCTGGGGTGCCCCCACAGCATGGCGCGACCGCTGGCCAGCATGCTCAGCTTTACGTTAGAGCAGATACGCATGTTCAGCAATATGGGTGCCACGTGACCCTGAAACTGCACGACAGCGCTTTTCCCATGTGCCTTGATTTTAACTTAGCCTAAATATTCATTGAGCCACATTATAAGAATATATAGCCTGAGTCTGCTAAGCAGGCTAACATAAGGCTAACCTATGGCATATTTAAGTCTTGATTGATTGTGACATGTATATAAAAATGTGAAGTGGCAGGATTACAGAGGTGAAAAGACTGCCAACTTGTTTTGCATGTGATTCTTCAAGGATTCCTAATCTGTTGTAATACCAATTTTCACAGAAAGAACTCATGATGTCACTGAAACAGTGCGCAAGCTCGCTTATCGTATTATTGCTGAAAAAGTGAAAATCCAGTCTCTCAGTATTGCTGTAAGAGTACAACTGCTGCAAGATGGATTAAATGACAGGTATATGATTGTATGTAAAATTAAAAATAGAGAATTTATATGATAGAAAACTAAACAAAAATTATTGTATGACGAATTGTTTTCGTATGAATGAGAAATAGTTACGATACGGTTCGTGCCATGTGGTAACCGTGCCGTGAGGTGACCATGCCTTGTCCAAGCATTCCGATTGGTTGAGCAATGATTTTGCGTGGTGTGATTGGTTGAATAGATGTCTTCGATTACATACCGTTACCGTAACTCCGTGTCATAGGTTTCCCACTCATACGAAAACTACTCCAGTATATAGATTAATTTATTACTGAACGTAGTGCCAGGGCAGTGAGTGTAGACGAGGGGGATGACTTGGATGAAACCATGCTCTGGTGTATCCTGCGATTAGCCCTATAAATGGATTATATATTTTTCAATCTTAAGGTCACAAGCAATTCAAGATGTTTGTGCAAAGAACCTTTTACAAGGGTGGCTGAAATCTCTACAAGGCAATGTGATTGATCTTCTAAAATCTCTAGACATTGAGAACTCGGCAGATACAGCAGAAAAAGCTATCAAAGTTATTCTAAAAGGTGAAAAAATATCTTGAATTCTTATAATACTATAGAAATACATGTATCAATCGATCAATCAATCGTTTATTTATGCATGTAAACGTCACAGAGCAGGAGCTCGTTCAAAATATGAACATGTATGTAAATATGATTGCATGTCATAGTTTCAGCAGTTACTGTCAACTGAAGCCTTGGTCCATGCAAGAACAAATAACAAGACAGTGATCTCTGACCAAAAATTAAATTCTCCTTGAGGTTCTTTGATTAACAAAGGAGAATTTGGATTTTAGTCACAAGTCACTTACACTGTTCTTGTATGGGCTCCTTAATTCTACTGACAGTTGTACAAACACATGCAAATACTTGCTTGTTGGTTTTATTAAAAGACACTGAATGTCGTCAAGCTTGAAATTTACTTTGACAAAAATTATTAGCTTTGCCATCTTTATTGTTAGAGTTGTTTTTGTATGAGTGTGAAGTAGTTTATTATGGTACAGTCCTTGTCATGCGGTGACCATGCCTTGTCCAAGCATTCTCATTGATTGAGCAATGATTTTGCGCTGTGATTGGTCGAATAGATGTCTTCGATTCCGTACCATGACCATATCTCTGTACCATAGGTTTCCCACTTATGCGAAAATGACTTTTTGTTGCCCTTGGTATGCAGTGAACGTTTATTTAGCACTAATGTAGCGAGAGGTACATGTAGAGGGTGCCATATGTGTCATGGAGGAAACTGTCTTCATTTTTCAAAAATTACCATTTTGACACAGTGATGTCCAAAGAAGAACTACAAGAACAAATCAAGACCCTTCAATCTGACCCCAGTGCCTCAGGACCTGTCAGTATTCCATACGATGGTTTGGACTGTGAATCTGCCTTCTATTGGAGATGTCTTGGTCAGCATCTCAAGTCCCTAGGGGTGGAGGGGGAGGATCTTTTTGACCTGCTTCTCCCAGAGGTCTCTGGTTTCTGTGAGTACCTACAAGAGTAAGTGTGAGGATTTGTAAATATCTGAAAGACAAATACAGTTGAACCTCTGGTTGTGACCACTCTCGTAAGCGACCACCTCTCCTAAGCGACCAGTTTTCCAAAATACCAAAAGTTCAGTTCCAAGTCAAATCACTTTAGTTGGAAGCTCTCGTAAGTGACCACAAAGCTTGACATTTTGGGTGGTCATTTACGGGAGGTTTGACTGTATAAGCAACTTACTTGTCTGATGAATGTGCAGAGTTACATGTAATTACAGTAAGATGCTAAAAACGTTTACCATCTTTAATGTATTTGCATACTTTAGTAAATCAAATGTGGTATAAAGACATGCTATAATGCTTTAGGTTGAGACAAAAGTATGCAAATACAATATAGGAGGTTATACTCGTTTGCATTGCACAATAATGAATAGCTATAATTTGATATTTTCATGTAATTTTTGTTATTTAATTTTTTGTAACATGGGGCGTATCTTGGGATGAGTTACTTATTTTACGGGGTTGGGTTGGGTGATTTACCTTGTAGGGGACCTTGTGTTCTTTTGTAAATCCACCTGCTCTTGGCAAATCATGAAATAAATAAATAAATAGAGGGTTGATTCAAAAATATATGACAATGAAAGTGAATTTACCCATTATAACTGTTTAATTTTTGATTGACAAGAGCAATTTTCTATTGAACTAGATACATTGATAAAATGTTCACAACCATACCAGAAACTATTGAAGGCAAAGTACTCCAGAAAACCTTTATAGCACAACAACTTTTGATGCTATTGGGTGTGGTAGACCTTTCTGATGAAGTGGGGAGGTACGTATTAACGCACAGATCAGCCACACCTTTTATTAATATTATTTATTTATTATTATTTTGTCAAAGTAAAATAAAAAGCCACACCTTTATACCTACAAAAATCATTTCCTTTCATACAAACTCCAGTCTAGACAACCATCAATCAAACCAGCTTTGTAAGGATTGGTTAAACCCTAGTTACAGCTGTCAATCAAATGAGTTTTGTTAAGATTGGTTAAAGTCTGGACACACCCTAGCCTCCTACGCAGCCGTTTTTAGTTCCATTACGCGATGCTCCCGACATAAATAAAAACGGCTGTGTATGAGGCTAGACACACCGTGGATGTTGTTTGATTGAAATCCAACTATTTTCCAATCAGATAAGATTGTCAAGAATACCACATGGGATACCTGTGGTATAACTAATTGAATAATATGTATGACGTCACAGAGTGCGCTCATCAACTTCTGCACGCGCCTACGTCTCTGTAACTTCCTACACTTATGTAACGAGTCATCAACCAGGAAAGCAATAAACAAAGAGTCTTGTAAACCATGTTCAGTCTGGTATTGAAGTATTCACGGTTTCAAGACAAAGATATTGTATTGGTCACACTTTGTAAAGTAAAGATCCTTTCTGTCTCTTCCATTCCAGAAAGCACCTTGGACAATTAATACATGATATTTTAGTATCACCCTACACTCCTGAGTCCTTAGTTGAGCTGTTGCTTACGAGGCACTCTGAAGTCCAACAGGAAGAAGACTTGAGAATCCAAGAGCTTGTTGAGATTATTGCCGATGTACGTCAGCCTATTGTAGTGGAATCTGCTGTCAGCAAAGAGGAAGAACGTCAAAAGGAATTGAAGGTATTTCAGCAGATTTTGTATGACTGAAATGCTTACGGCATGGACTTGCCATGGCTGTACTGTGATTTAGTGTTTATTCTATATAGGATTTCAAATTCGTCTGCTGTGCCAGTGTATGTGTACCATGATTCCCTCATGAAATCATTGGTACATGTACCTTGTTACTTATTGAGATCCCTGACTTCCTGCCTGCATTTCTCTTTGTGTGGAACTTCCCCTATGTGGACGCCCTTGGGATGAAATTTAGGTGTCCGCCTTAGTACGGTAGTTGTCCACTTATGGGAGGTTATAAAAGCAACATTTTAGTTGAGAAAGAAATGGTCAGGACCTTTGGATCCAAATTTTGGATCCATATACATGTATGTCTGCTACAGTACAGTACCTATCTGCAGAGGTTTAAATGCTGCTTAACTGTTTATTAGCATTGGCAATTTTGCATTAAAATGATATGTTTTCTTCCAACCATCCAGCTCGCATCCATCAAAGTGAAGCTCATGCAGATCAGTGATGAACTAGAGAACTGTGTGTCAACACAAGACTTTACCAAAGCTGCAGAACTCAAACAACAAATCACTGAACTGGAAGATGAAAGAAGTGCCATCAATGAGAGTGTGTCCTCAGTTTCCATGGCAGTTAGAGAGGAGAAGGTACAGGAGCTCGTTGTTTTCGTATGAGTGCAGTGACGGTACCGTGCCATGTCCAAGCATTCTGATTGGTTGAGCAATGATTTTGTGCGCTGTGATTGGTTGAATAGATGTTTTTTTTTTCTTTGATTCCATACCATGACCATGCATAACTCTGTGCCGTAGGTTTCCCACTCATACGTAAACGACTCTATTAGACAGTTACAGTAATGTTGCCTTTTTTGCCGTAATTGAGAGAGGAATTTAATACCTAGATATCAGCATAGAGATTAGACAAAGATATCAGCTCTTACTTCGTGTAATGGCACAATTGACGTAATTCCTTCTTTTGTTGTTTCTATCGAATTACGTCAACTGTGCCGGTACACGAGAGACAGATATTGGGAATTCATCAGGGGTCGGGTATACTGGGTAACCTTCTTATTGGGTGGGACGTGGTGTAATGTATTTTAAAGGGGACTTCGTGTCCTATTGTACAACACCTGCCTTATCGGCGAATCTTGAAAAAAAAGAAAAAAGAAAAAAAGAAAGATGTGTATCTAATCAAATGAAACATTCTTGCCATTCAGGATGATCCAGTCACTCTACTGAAGTGCTTGACTATTGCCTGTGAAATGCTGCAGCCTGTTGCAAGAAATGGACTCAATCCAACCTTATTGACTCTGGTTGATACTCTGGTAATAATAATATGATGATGATGATTGTTTGAAATGTCTTTCATATGCTTTCTTGGTCTTCCTGTGGTGGAAGAAGAAGAGGAAGACTGGGAACAGTGAGCATAGTATTTCCCTGGCAACCAGTCTCCCTTCTCTTCTCACAACAATTTCTTGCAGCTAGGTTTTACCATGGGCTTGAAATTCCTTGGTCTTCCTGTGGTGGAAGAAGAAGAGGAAGACTGGGGATAATGAACATAGTATTTCCCTGGCCACCAGTCTCCCTCCTCTTCTCACAACAATTTCTTGTAGGTTATACCAGGGATACAAAACGAAGACCCACAAGTCCGCAATGCTGCTGTCAAATGTCTTGGTCTCTGTGCTTTGCTCAGCTGTGAGTTTGCAAGGAACCATCTTTTACTGTTTCTACAGGTAAACTGGATGTGTGTACAACTGCATTTCAAATGTGCATTCTACACGGAAACTAGCCTCCTCCGCAGACAACTTTTTATTTGGAAAAAAAAATTGGGCTTCTCTAGTCCCCAGTCTCTCGCCAGCTTCGTTCCTAGTCTCTTTCCCTATCTAACTATTTTTGCCACAGGAAGCCCAACTTTTTCTGAAAATAAAGAGTTGCCTGCAGAGGAGGCTACACGGAAGCCTGATTAGTTTTTCGGAGGTTATGAAATAAATATGAAATGGGGTTCCTGTGGTAAGACTACCGAGATGGACTGGGAAAAGGTGATATCTAAATACTCCAGATTCTCCTATGAGAGCTCATCCACAGGTAGCCAAAATATAAATTACCATATAATATAGTAATGTTTATTTTATTAGTCGGGCTTCCTGTGGAAGGCCCGACTCTAAAAATGCTGTTTCGTCTTTGACCTCAAACATGAAAGTGACTCAGATACATCGCAGGCTCAGATATACGAGAACTTGCCAAATGAGATTGCCGAGTGATAACAAAGTGCTTTGTTGAAGATGAGCATGCGAGAGCGCATAATCGAAGACTCCGATATATGAAAAGTGCCGAGTGATTGAACAAAGTTATTGCATGTATTCGATGACCCGGGTCAATGACTAGGTGATTTTTAAATCACTTTAATTGCACAACTGACACAAGATTGAAATCTAAACAAAGTCAATGTGTTCTATTCTTTGTACCACTGTTATTTTGTGTTGTGGGAAGCTTTAATAGAAGCCCGACTTCACTATAGTATCTAGAGCGTCTAGTTTGATCTAATGATATTTTGTCTTACAGGTAGCTCAGGTTGACCTTGAAATAGTACAACTTACTGCCCTCCAAGTTGTGTTTGATTTACTGCTGAAATTTGGTCTGGAGGCGTTCAAATTAAACCCTAACAAAGACTTGCTCAACAAAGACCAAGATGAGACAGAACAGTCTGATGACAATGAGAAGGATAACAATGGGACTGAAAATGAACAGGAGAACGAAGGAGATGAAGAAAAGGAGGGACATGCACCTGATACAACTGCAATGAGTGTGCTGGGCATCTTGACTGGGTTACTGGAGAGTGAGGTGTGTGCAGGCAACATGCTAATATATGCAGTCTCTAATCTGGATACCATTGGAAGCAACTGTCTGTCTTAGTAATATATGTCTACCTTAGAGAGTTGGAATTTATAATACAACACACAGTTGTCTTAGTACTTAAGAGATGTGTCCAGCTTAGAGACAAGTCTGCCTAGAAATAGTTGTATACAAGCATCAAGAGTTCCAAACTTTCGGTACGCGCGCAATGCATTGTGAGATTATTACAAAGGAAAAGTGAGCACCAAGTGAGCAAAAACATAGCTTGGGCTCCCTGTGTCTAGAATTGGTGCTCACTTTTCCTTTGTAATAATACCGGAAGTCTGGAACTCTTGATGCTTGTATTGGCAATGCATTGAGACTGTCATTGTGAAATGCACTATATACAAGCACATTTCATTAGTTATTGCCAACCAACGCATAGTCTCCTTCGCAGATGCCTGAGGTCGAGTCACGCAACACTTCCCACCCCAGATGGGGCCGGAAGCATTGCATGATTCGACCTCAGGTGGCTGCGAAGGAAACTAACCAACGTGGTGATCATCCAGCTTTATTATTATCGCTGTCCACACCTGAACAGTGCTCGTCTCGTCTTTAAATTGAGTTATAACTGTAATATGAAGCATTGAGGTGCATGGATTTTTAACTTCAACTTTTAACTTCATAACTTTGTCTTGATTGGCAGAGCAATGACATTAGGAATGTAGCTGCAGAAGGTCTTGCTAAACTCTTGCTGTCTGGAAGAGTTTTGAGTGCTAAGCTACTTTCTCACTTGATTCTCCTCTGGTACAACCCTACTACTGAAGAAGATGGCAACCTGCGACACTGTATAGGGGTCTTCCTGCCTGTGTTTGCATTTGCATCAAGGTACAAGTTTTTAGAATTTCTTTACTGCACAACCACTTGAGCCTAAAGTTACACCTGCTAAGTTTTCAATAGACTTCCATCTATTTTATTAACCAAATGTCTCAAATCTAATTGCTCGCTATATGTGCGACTTTTATTGTAGGTGGTAATGAACAATTAGAAATTTATAATAATAAATAAAAATTAATGGATGATGGTGATGGTGATGATGATGATGATATTAGTATATGTGGACTATACTATTACTGTCCCATATAACTACTACTACTACTACTATTATTATTATTATTACCAGTATTATTTAGCTATTAGGCATTTAGCATATCAAGATGGTGATAATGATGATGACTGCATTGATGATGAATGATTAAAGAAAACAAGATAATCAACCATTCAGATTTATTCAATATAATTCATTTGATATTAATATTTCCCAGGTCCAACCAAGAGCTTGTAGAAGAAGCCTTCTTACCCACCCTTAAAACACTGTTCAGTGCTCCTACATCTTCACCACTTGCTTCCATAAATAGCAACAATGTAGCAGAGCTATTGATAGAACTCACCAACAGTAAACATTTGACCTGCAACTCTGCAACATCTTCCACAGAGGTAAAGTTATAGAGTAACTTGTTGCTTGGTAAAGTTATTTTAGTAGCGATGCAAGCATAAGCACAAGATTTTGAAAGCACAATGGTGTAAGGATCCAAATTTTTCATTTCCTGTGTTTGCACCATGGGTGCCTTCCACATGACACAAGTTCTTTTGCTGTCTGGCTTTGCAAGGTGCCCATCTTAGAGAGCAAGCTTTAGTAAATAGTAAATTAAAACTATTATGTAGAACATACAATGTATATGACTCAAGTGCCTGGGTAACCCTTAGACGTGGCGATTTGTGGCATACAGGGAAAAAACCCATGAAGAAACAGCATTTTAAACCTTGGGCATTCCTCACAGGAAGCCCGAGTAAAGCAGAGACCAGACAAAGATGTCCAGCTTGGAGAGGTGTTCATCTTAGATGGGTGTCCGCTTGAGTTGGCACTATTTCAAATCCAATTGTCTGACCTATAGTTTATGTCTATATGTAGGGATGCAGTCATGTTGCCCTTGCATTAAAAGTAGCCAATGAAGTCCTTACTGACCCCCAAGCACCTGGCACCCGTGTACTGTGTAAAGTCCTCACTTCATTAGATCTTGATGGCTGTGATCAGACCAGTGTGGGAGATCTTAAAGTATTGTCATGCCAGCTATTTGAGGTAAGTCCCTTTATGTCTGGTCCAAGAGGTGACTTGCACTAAGAGGTCACATGACCCTAACTCCCATAAATCGAACAGCAGAGCCGTGCCATCCCATGCATTTTCCAAACAAAATCTTAGAAAACGATCAATTTTATTTTTAATGCCATTTTTCCTGTGCCAGACATTATGAGCTGAAACTTCACCCTTTTACTAATTTCAAGCTGCTTTTTTCATTTCTGGAGTTCATTTTGACACTGCTATTCGATTTAAAGGGGTTAGGGTCACGTGCACGTGACCTCTTAGTGCAAGTCACCTATTGCTTCATCATTGAGGGAGAAGTATGCATTTTTACACTGTTGTGTAACTTGCTGATAAGACACTGTCTTGCTGTAGGCTGTAGAAGACAGTGGCTGTACGAAATTATTGGACAAGTTTCAAAATGCTCTTGATCAAATGGACACCACCACAAATCAAGGTATGCTGTAAAGAAATCTAAAATATAACCACAATAATTATTGTTGAAGTGCAACCCTTGCAAACAAACTCCAGTCTGTCTAGACGGCCATCGTTCTATTTACCAAGCTTTATAGAGTACTAAAGTGTGACGTCACGAAACAATTAATTTTGATTTTATAAATTTTTGATTTCTTAATTAGCTTTAGGAACGGAGCCGAAAATACAGTGATTTGTTAAGGTATCAGGGTACCCAAAAAACCTATCAAACTGGACCAGTTTTGATTTTTTTTGACAATCAAATCTAATAAAATATTATCTATCATTTCCAACATCAGAATCTAAAAATATTTGAACTGGAAAAAAAAATAGAATCAAAAAACGAATTTTGGATTTTTTTTGATGTCAAAAGATGTTGACAAGCAAGCTGTCAACAGCACTCACGCTGTTTTTCCAAAGATTCAGATGCGAAGAAAGTATCCAAAAATCGTAACTGCATTGTTAGTCAAAATATCCTTGAATAATTATGCCAAACCACTCAAGGTCACAAAATGGCTCGTATTTCCCGTACTGGCGCAGTTGACGTAATGTTTTTGTAAGGCGATCTTCTTTTGAATAGGCCATTCATATGTCATCAGGTATTGGATCACATATTTGTGGTGGATTAGTCCACGCTGTGTGTTTAGAAAAGATCGCCACTTCACTTGAAAAACATTTGGGCTTTTTCTCAAAAGTTTATAATTAACGAAATTTACGCGGGTGTTATTTTTGCCTCCTAAACAAACGGGTTTTATTCGATTCATTTCGATTTTTAGAACTTCATCTCTGATTATCATTTGTCAAAACCGTCTTTCTCCAAATTTCACATTTTTAATGATTTCATGAGTTATTAACTGATTAGTGAAAAACAATGTTTTTTAGCGTACCGAAAGTTTCGCGGCGTGATAAAAAAGCATTCAAAAGCAAACCTAACGGATACTTTGTGTTTTGATAATTGATATCTCTAGAGTGCTTTAAAGATAATATCTTGAATTACGATAAAATGCTGTGTCGGGACCTCGCCGTACAACGCTATATGAAAATTCGTTGATCTCGACTTATATTTAAAATGCGCGTATTTTAGATTTTGTTAATAGACCATGAGTTGGAATCTCCATTTATTTATGCTTTCAGAAAAAGAGTAGCTTACACTCTTTAATGGACGGATTCTGTGTTAAAGCGACTTTAATGCATGCAGCGGTAGGGGTACCCTGATACCTTAAGGCAAATTATATATTCAAGATGGCCATATCTTGACAGGCTTAAACCGATTGTCATAAAAATTGATGTGTGAACTTCTTTCATGGTATTCTATCTGAACTGGAAATCTAAAAAATTATAATTATACAAAAATTATTTTTTTATGACGCGGCTACTTTAGCACTCTATTGGGATTGATTAAAGTCTGTTTGATTAACGTCCAATTGATTTTCCAATTGAAGGGCTCCGTGATCACTTACATTGTTATTGCACATACCCCTTCATATTAGGAAATAAAAGGTCACACTTTAATGTTGGCTCTTACTTTGTACTGGCACAGTTGACGTAATGAGGGTTTATCACGTAATTTCAAAAAAATCATAGGAGAAAAAATGATTAACATATCTGAAAGAGCTCGTTAAATTAGTCTTCCTGTGAAGTTTGGAAAAGATCGCTTCACAAATTGCAAAGATATGAATTTTCAAAACTCGAAAGTTTATATGAAAACCTTTGGAAATTTACGCTTGTGAGGCAAATCTTGCCTCCAACAAAGGTTTTCATACAAAATTTTATTTTTTTGAAAATTCATAACTTCGCAATTTGTGGAGCGATCTTTTCCAAATGTAACCGGGGGAAATGGTTACTACAATACACTATAATGAAACGATGAAGAAACTTTAATTTTGACAGGGAATTCTGACGCCATATTGGACCGAAGCGCTGAGCGGTAAGCGCGATGGAAATCTTTTAAATGAAGAAAATCGGGATTCTTTCTGAATGCGAGTGTGGACTTATATCATCGTTTATTGAATACTGAGCTCTTTTTGGCAAGTTACAATTTAATATGTTCGACTAAACATAAATATACAACATCTACAATATACTTTATTTGTTTACTGTTTGAACTGATACTAATGTAAGTGCTTATAATCCTGTTTTGAAACGCATCGATTAAAATGCTATACTCTCGAGTTCACTAAGCAGATTTTTAAAACTACAATGGTCTCAAAACTTTAGAAATACTGAAACGAATACTAGACGGCATAGTAAACAAAATCATATACTAAACAACGGGTACATACTAAAACGTGTATACAAAACGTGTACTAAAACAAAACGTGTATACAAAACTTTCTGGGAATGAGCTAGCATTCTGTAGATGAAACAGTAATAAACTAAAGTGGATACAATATGTAATCGTAAGCTAAATTACAATGTACCACAGCTGACAAAGATACGTAAGGATAATTACAATCAAACGATTCACTGTCTGATATGGAACATATAATAATATGAAGGAAAACAACGATCCAACAGAGACCTGTGTTTTAAACAGTTTTTAACTAGTAGTCGATTAACTCTATTTGCTAAAGAGTCAAACAATTATTTCAAGTTAAAGTTATTATTGCAAAAACCTGTTAATATGGCACAACACTCGCTGACCAGAGATCAACTCCTCTGGGGAGCAACCCCAATGTTAACTATAAAAACTAATGCATTAGAACGCTCCTTTATAATAGCTAGTGTCGTAACACGTGCAACTATTCGGTATGTTGACACCGGAAACGCGTCATGCATCCCACCTAAAATAACTGTAGCCGTGTGTCCTAAACGTGGATAAACCAATGTATAGTTGATCCCAACTTATGTCAAAACTAGTTCTCCTAAAACTACTGTAGAAATTACTATATCTAGATGAAGGACTATACATCTGCCTAGAGGCAAGGTTGTTGAAGTGTATGTTCGGTCATAAACGTGACAACACGCGCAAATCCGTTATCAGTAAATCAGATTAGTGAAAAAAAATTTGCTGACGGAATGCTAGATACCAATTTCTGATGACGTATAGGCAAACCCAAATTCCGTGGAACATTAAAATCTACATTACTTCTAACATTTCGAATTATACTTTTAAATACTTAAAAACTTTTTGTCAAAGATGTGAACAAAGTGTTGACTGTCAACAATCAAACTTCACATTTTTACTCCAATTTCAACGAGCTGAAAAAAGCTATGATAAAATCGTTTTTTTGTCCTATGAGTTTTGAAATTATGTGATAAACCCTCATTTAATAGCAAACCTATGGTATTGTTTGTGAGTTTCGTATAATATTAACTTGGAGTCTTTTGTTGTTTCTATTGAATTACATCAACTGTCCTGCCATTTACACGAAAAACTTCAATGTTGACCCTGTTTGCAAATGTTGATGCCTGTTTTAGATGTGGAATGGCGGCAATGAGGAGAACCAGAGAACAACAGAATGTTTCACTGAACAAGAGTCAGCTGACACTCTCACATCCAGCCAAGAAAAGGAAGTGTCCCTTTAACGCTGCAGCAAATGATGATGCCGCTAGTATTGACATCACAGCCATGACTGAAGATAGTCAGACAGACAGGCTTAAAGATACCACTAACACTCAGGATGTTAGCACACATCAAGAACATGGTACTAAATATATACTACGCGCGCTCTACCACATTATACCCTTGAAAAAAAGCGCGCGGCTGCACAATATATTTTTTTGCTTGTAAATAGCCTCAAAACCACGCGTGGTGAAATTCGCCTGTGTAGCCATCCTTGTACAGGTGACGCGACAACTGAAAAATTGCCAGAAAAAGTCTGCACAAGAAATTGCTCATGTAGCCACTCTCCAACTTTTTCCTTGCACTCGCGATGCAACTAAAGCTTATCTAGCCAATAAGGTGCAAGAACGAAATCGAGGCTTTGGTTTTTCAAAATGGTGGCCTTTATTGCCATTATTTGTTGCCAGTATTTATCACTTGTGTAGCCACCACCGCACATTGGTGATTTCAAAAAATCGTGTCGCCTGTGCAAGCGAAAAATCGCTTGTGTAGCCGCGGCTTAAGTCAGGCTTTCATCTTTCTATTATCTGAATGAAATAAAATTAATGCATATTTATAGAAAAAAAGCAGGTTTCTGGTGCCTACTTTCAAAATCAATGTGGCCTACTTTTGTCAGTTCAATCCGTTTAGTTTTATATGTTTATTTGAAGCTTTTTCATTATCATGGCCGCTTACTCCAGTAGGACCATTGGCATACTTCAAATAGCATTGAAACCCATGTTAAGCCATGAAAGGTTTAACTTAGTATGGCTGTAGGTAATTCCCCTCTCCCTCCCTCTCCACCTTTTCCCTTTCAATTCTTTCTCACCCTTTTCTCCTTTTCCATCAATCCATCATCATCCACTTTTGATAGCCTCTTCACAGCTAGGCTACTTAAAAGTGTCTCCACAGCAGAATTCATTTGTATCTAAAATAGCCATTTATCTCATCTAATAACAATAATAAATATTAAAAATTAATAATATTATTATTATTATTATTATTATTATTATTATTATCTAATCACAGAAAGGTTGACATCTGAAGTGTCTGAAAGGGAAGAGTTGCCCACTAAAACTCCCAAATCAAAGGTTCGACCAACAAGAAAACAGAATACTGCTTCTAAAACTAGGTATGTGATGTAACCACCACCCAGTTGGTGAAGTTGGCTTGTGTGTAGGTGGTCGCGGTTTGATTCCCGACCGTGTCCTTATAATTTTCATATTTTACTTTTTATTGTAATCAGCGCTTAGAACCGATTTGTATAAGCGCTTTATAAGTTATTATTATTATTATTATTATTATTATTATTATTATATTATTATTATTATTAGTAAGCTGAACATTTAGTGCTTTGTCCACTAAAATATTAATTCAATTTATGTCCACCCCCACCCTTATAACTTACAGTGAATATCAAAGTAGATTTATCAGAGAGATGAAAGTTGGTTAGACCTACAGTCATTGTATGGCCATCGTCATTAATACCTCTCATCATTATCACTACCATCGTTATTATCAACATAAAAACCTGATACTAGTACATGGTTAACATATCACTACCACCACCACCATTATAAACTTAAGACTTGACAAGACAGCGATTTTAAAATTTGAACCAAATTGGACACAGAAATTCAAAACTCAAGAGAAAGGAAATTAAGATTTTCAGAACTGGGTAAATTTTGTGAGCCTTTTATTATTATTTTAATTTGTTTTTATTTTTTTCTTATATTAGGATGTCTACCACAAAGAGAACACAGCCAAAGAGGTAGGATAAGATATACATGTATGCATATAACATAAACATAATATTAGTGCTACTTCATCAAGTCTGTTTAATCTAACTTGACCATATATCTCCTACAGAAATGCTCAGAGTATGTCCACAATCAAATACAAGCTTGATCTCTCTGACAGTGATATCTCCGACAAAGAAAATGCTGCTGTTGTCTAATCAGTACTATACTTATTTGAGCAAGTCTTGCTCATGTATATAGTTATATTAATAATAATTATTATTTTTCTTTACTGTGTAATATGACATGATATGAATGTGGTTCTCATAAAGTTAACAAATTTACGATAGTTTCGCGTGGTATGTCCTCTTATTTACCACGGTTGGCGTCATCGAATCGTCAAAATTGTTGTGGATTCACGAGGCGTAGCCGAGTGCATCCACTTAACAATTTTGACGATGAGATGGCGCCAACCGTGGTAAATAATAGGACATACCACAAGAAACTATCGTAAGTTTGTTTTTTACCACAACAGAGGGAGAAAACATCCGAAAACGCCGATAAATTTTGAAAGAAAAACTGATTCAAGCGCGCGCTAGATCCGTGCACGAGCGAACACGCAATTGCCGTGGTATGTACTCTTATTTACCACGGCTCTAAGCCAATCAGAGAGCGAGAAACTGACTAGTTGTGGTAAAATTTGTTTTCTAACAGCTTAGTAAATGAAATTGTGTGTAAATAATAATGGGTCATTGTTGTCCAGTGTGACGCTGGCACTGCTCAGTCTACCAACTTTCCATGTACAGACAGATGCAATGTAGCACATATGTTCCCAAAAGTGACTGATAACCTTTATTACATATTATATTGTCGCCTGGAAGGTGGGACTGTCGGCAGTGATTTATATAATAATATTTTATGTGACACACAATTCAGATTTACAAATGAACTGATTACAACATAAACCATGCAGCACTCTGTAACAGCGTAGATACATCACCATCATCTATGAAATAAAACAGCTTTGGTTTATATTCCTGAAAGTTTACTGTATTAAATACAAATTGATTCCAAGAATGGTGCAACTCTGGTCCAGTGGTGTAACCTCTGGTACCAGGGTAGTGTAACCTCTTGGTACCCAGGGAAGTACAACCTCTGGTACCAGGATAGTGTAACCTCTGGTACCAGGGTAGTGTAACCTCTTGGTACCCAGGGAAGTACAACCTCTGGTACCAGGATAGTGTAACCTCTGGTACCAGGGTAGTGTAACCTCTGGTACCCAGGGAAGTGTAACCTCTGGTACCAGGATAGTGTAACCTCTGGTACCAGAGTAGTGTAACCTCTGGTACCAGGGTAGTGTAACCTCTGGCACCCAGGGTAGTGTAACCTCTGGTACCCAGGATAGTGTAACCTCTGGTACCAGGATAGTGTAACCTCTGGTACCAGAGTAGTGTAACCTCTGGTACCAGGGTAGTGTAACCTCTGTCACCCAGGGTAGTGTAACCTCTGGTACCCAGGATAGTGTAACCTCTGGTACCAGGATAGTGTAACCTCTGGTACCAGAGTAGTGTAACCTCTGGTACCAGGGTAGTGTAACCTCTGTCACCCAGGGTAGTGTAACCTCTGGTACCCAGGATAGTGTAACCTCTGGTACCAGGATAGTGTAACCTCTTGTCACCCAGGGTAGTGTAACCTCTGGTACCCAGGATAGTGTAACCTCTGGTACCAGGATAGTGTAACCTCTGGTACCAGGATAGTGTAACCTCTGGTACCAGGATAGTGTAACCTCTTGTCACCCAGGGTAGTGTAACCTCTGGTACCAGGGTAGTGTAACCTCTGTCACCCAGGGTAGTGTAACCTCTGGTACCAGGGTAGTGTAACCTCTTGGTACCCAGGGAAGTACAACCTCTGGTACCAGGATAGTGTAACCTCTGGTACCAGAGTAGTGTAACCTCTGGTACCAGGGTAGTGTAACCTCTGTCACCCAGGGTAGTGTAACCTCTGGTACCCAGGATAGTGTAACCTCTGGTACCAGGATAGTGTAACCTCTTGTCACCCAGGGTAGTGTAACCTCTGGTACCAGAGTAGTGTAACCTCTGGTACCAGGGTAGTGTAACCTCTGTCACCCAGGGTAGTGTAACCTCTGGTACCCAGGGTAGTGTAACCTCTGGTACCAGGGTAGTGTAACCTCTGTCACCCAGGGTAGTGTAACCTCTGGTACCCAGGGTAGTGTAACCTCTGGTACCAGAGTAGTGTTGGTACCAGGGTAGTGTAACCTCTGGTACCCAAGGAAGTGCAACCTCTGGCACCAGGGTAGTGTAACCTCTGGTACCCAGGATAGTGTAGCCTCTGGGTACCCAGGGAAGTACAACCTCTGGTACCAGGGTAGTATAACCTCTGTCACCCAGGGTTGTTTAACCTCTGGTACCCAGGTTAGTGCGTCTTCTGGTAACAGGGTAGTGCAACATCTGGTACCCAGATTAGTGTGTCTTCTGGTACCAGGGTAGTGCATCCTTTGATCCTAGAGTAGTGCAACCTATGGTACCCAGGGTAGTGCAACCTCTGGTCCTAGGGTAGTGCAACCTATGGTACCCAGGGTAGTGCAACCTCTGGTACCCAGATTAGTGTGTCTTCTGGTACCAGGGTAGTGCATCCTTTGATCCTAGAGTAGTGCAACCTATGGTACCCAGGGTAGTGCAACCTCTGGTCCTAGGGTGGTGCAACCTCTGGTCCTAGGATGGTGCACACTCTGGTCCTAGGGTGGTGCAACCTCTGGTCCTAGGGTGGTGCAACCTCTGGTCCTAGGGTGGTGAAACCTCTGGTCCTAGGATGGTGCAACCTCTGGTCCTAGGGTGGTGCAACCTCTGGTCCTAGGGTGGTGCAACCTCTGGTCCTAGGGTGGTGAAACCTCTGGTCCTAGGATGGTGCAACCTCTGGTCCTAGGGTGGTGCAACCTCTGGTCCTAGGATGGTGCAACCTCTGGTCCTAGGGTGGTGCACACTCTGGTCCTGGTGGGTAGGGGTGCAACCTCTGGTCCTAGGGTAGTACAAAACCTCTGTCCTAGGGTGGTGCAACCTCTGGTCCTAGGTTAGTGCATCCTCTGATCCTAGGGTAGTGCACAACCTATGGTACCCAGGGTAGTGCATCCTCTGATCCCAGGGTAGTGCAACCTATGGTACCCAGGGTAGTGCATCCTCTGATCCCAGGGTAGTGCAACCTATGGTACCCAGGGTAGTGCAACCTCTGGTCCCAGGGTAGTGCAACCTATGGTACCCAGGGTAGTGCAACCTATGGTACCCAGGGTAGTGCAACCTCTGGTCCTAGGGTGGTGCACAACCTATGGTACCCAGGGTAGTGCATCCTCTGATCCCAGGGTAGTGCAACCTATGGTACCCAGGGTAGTGCATCCTCTGATCCCAGGGTAGTGCAACCTATGGTACCCAGGGTAGTGCAACCTCTGGTCCCAGGGTAGTGCAACCTATGGTACCCAGGGTAGTGCAACCTATGGTACCCAGGGTAGTGCAACCTCTGGTCCCAGGGTAGTGCAACCTCTGGTCCCAGGGTAGTGCAACCTATGGTACCCAGGGTAGTGCAACCTCTGGTCCTAGGGTGGTGCACAACCTATGGTACCCAGGGTAGTGCAACCTATGGTACCCAGGGTAGTGCAACCTATGGTACCCTGGGGTAGTGCAACCTATGGTACCCAGGGTAGTGCAACCTCTGGTCCCAGGGTAGTGCAACCTCTGGTCCCAGGGTAGTGCAACCTATGGTACCAGGGGGTAGTGCAACCTCTGGTCCTAGGGTGGTAAAACCTCTGGTACCCAGGGTAGTGCATCCTCTGATCCCAGGGTAGTGCAACCTATGGTACCCAGGGTAGTGCAACCTCTGGTCCTAGGGTGGTGCAACCTCTGGTCCTAGGGTAGTGCACAACCTCTGGTACCAGGGTAGTGCAACCTCTGGTACCCAGGGTGGTGCAACTTTTTTTCTTCTGAATGTGAAAAGGTACCTTGTCTTTGATAGAAAGGTAGGAATTTCAAAGGTTTGTCTTTAGAAGATTTCTATTAAAAATGCTTACCATTCACCACAGTTTTTTACAATAAATCCAAAAACTGAAAAGGGTACTTTTTGAGATTGGGACACTACTAGCAGGGATCGAGAGCAGGGTGGGTATCTTTTTGTCTGGAATTTGTTGTGCGCAATGTTGCATTAATAAAATCAAATCAGTAAAACAACCCTTTCCTTATGCAGATGCCATCACCTGTTCACCCTCTCTTTTTATTCGCCGCAAATCTACTGGTCCCATCATTCACAGCGACCGGTAGTGCGCAATATTTTATGCACTACACATGTGTTCATGTTTATGACCGCTGATTGGTTTAGAATATTTGCTGACTCAATTTTGATTTTTCCTTCGTATGTTCGAGAAATATATTTTACTGCCATTCTGAGCTGGTTAACAACATAAAACGGGAAAGAGTCGCAAGGATTTGCGAAGGACTTCAATATGGTGTCCTACATCGCATCTAGGATCATTATGTGAGTTTTTAGGGACCGTATTTGTGAGTTGTACGATATTTTTGGAATGTCAGTTATAAACTTAGAATTTGTTTACATCAGAATTTGTTCAATTCTCTCTCTTTTTTCTCTACAGGCTGTTTTTTGGCACTCTGTATCCAGCGTACAGCTCCTATAAAGCCATCAAAACCAAGAATACTCGGGAATATGTAAGATAATATGTAGAATATTGGAAGAGTCCAGATAAGAATAGAGTGGCGCTTTTGGCTTTTTTTTGCTTGTCTTTTCCCTCTGTGCTCAGCGTTGGCAAAAACCCATTTGTAGTTCTTGTATTCTAAGTGTTTCTACTCTCTCTTTACTGTCTGGGATTTCATAATGTCGTTCTTGTCATTCCTTAATGTTAGATTTTGAAGTTTGAATTTTTTTTTGCAAAATTACAAACGGGTCTCGTTGCTCTGTTTCGACAAGATAAGGTTACACGTTTGAATGAGCAACATTCATAATGACTGAGCCTCGTCTTTTATTGTGTTTGTTTTATAATACCTGTTTTTATATCATAAAAGTGCAAATTGATATTTCTATAGTACGTATACAATCTTTATATAGCATGATATTTTTTATTCCATGGTGGAAAATACGCTAGCATGTTGATCAATATACATCTATCATCGATAGGGTCCAGTTATCTCGTCAACAAGCTCTTCCTGTATTTAAAAAATATATATATATATTATCACGTACAAGTCTTTGCAAGATTTTTATATTTTGAAAGCAAATATTATGAATGCCTTTTTATCTGTTTTTGCCAAACTTGCATTTGAAGGCAACATATGCTGATGGAGTTCCACAATTTTACAAGTACATGTAAGCTTATAAGTTACTGTCACTTTCAAGAACATTTTTTCATAATTGTGCGGACAAGAGATTGATAGTACGAATCTCTTTGACAGATATATTTAAATTCCTTTCTGTTTACCACTGCAGATGCCCTGGCCTACATGTCTATTAGTCTGCTGATTACTTTAATTCAATGTTCAAATGTTCATAATAATAGAACAGTAGATTTTCATCTTGCAGTATTTAGAGTGACATCACTATGGTGCTTAATCCTGCTTAGTATTATAAGGGAATTAAACTTCTTTTTAAGATCTTAAATTTTCAAAGGAAAAGATCTAGCTAAAAGCAATAAAGTTGATTACAAATAATTTAAAAACCTTTAGTCCCCCAAAGAACTGCAAATTAACAAACACACAGAAAAGTGTTCCATATATCTCTTCCAAAATCCATTTACGCAGGCACAGATATTGTCAGTAGTGGATTATTTTTTGGCTGTGCCCATTACTATGTCAATCTCCTTTTTTGTCCTAATATTGATAACATACAAGTGTACAGAAGTGATCAAGCCATCTGGTTTTCACTGTCAGAATTTTAATAAGAGACAAGAAATCTCATCATCCCCAGAAAGGCATTTTATGGGAAAAAAAAGAAAAAAAATGCAACAGTCAAGGAACTCTTTACACTTTAGTTATCATTTTTTCTCTTAACAGGAGCTAGAATATCATCTTATTTTAAATCATGTAAATAAACTCTAGTATTAGTTAATAAGACTGGCGGAATGAATTTTTAATATTGTACTGTTCAAGATCATATTGACAGTGTTACAAATGTACATACATGTGTAATGAAAAGTGCTGAATATTAACAAGAAGGGTTATATTTTTGTAGGGCATATTACTTGTATATATGAATGTAGCCTTGTTTGGTAAAAGAAGGCAGCCATCAGTGCTTATTTTCTGCCCAAAACAATCCAAAAGTTCACTGATAAATGAAGCAGCTGCTATGGGGTTTTGCACCTTCTTCCTGTCATATAATTATGTATGTACATATCTTTGTGTGTGCCCCAGTGAATAAACAAACAGCACTAAAGAATGTTTGGGGAAAATAACAGGAAATGAAAGCAGGAAATTGAGCTTTTATTAAAGAGTCTTTCGTTAAAATTTATACCACATATTCCTGTTAAATAATGTAGTTTCTGTTTTTAAAACCTTTTTGTATTATTATTTACCTGTTATTAGGTGAGGTGGATGATGTATTGGATAGTATTTGCAATTTTTACAACAGTGGAGCTGTTTGCAGACCTACTTTTAGGCGTGTGGTAAGACCTGTTGTACAAGTTATAGAATATATGTGAGTCTTTGATCAATGATGATGATGATGGTAATATGAGTGATGATGGTGATGATAGTGGTGAAGCATGGTGATGGTGATGACAATGTTCGTAAAGGTGATGATGATAATGACAGTGATAATGATGGTGATGTCAGTAGTGATGATGATGATGGTAATATCAGTGGTGATGGTGATGATAGTGGTGAAGCATGGTGATGGTGATGACAATGTTCGTAAAGGTGATGATGATAATGACAGTGATAATGATGGTGATGTCAGTAGTGATGATGATGATGGTAATATCAGTGATGATGGTGATGATAGTGGTGAAGCATGGTGATGGTGATGACAATGTTCGTAAAGGTGATGATGATAATGACAGTGATAATGATTGTGATGTCAGTAGTGATGATGATGATGGTAATATCAGTGGTGATGGTGATGATAGTGGTGAAGCATGGTGATGGTGATGACAATGTTCGTAAAGGTGATGATGATAATGACAGTGATAATGATGGTGATGTCAGTAGTGATGATGATGATGATGATGGTAATATCAGTGATGATGGTGATGATAGTGGTGAAGCATGGTGATGGTGATGACAATGTTCGTAAAGGTGATGATGATAATGACAGTGATAATGATGGTGATGTCAGTAGTGATGATGATGATGGTAATATCAGTGGTGATGGTGATGATAGTGGTGAAGCATGGTGATGGTGATGACAATGTTCGTAAAGGTGATGATGATAATGACAGTGATAATGATGGTGATGTCAGTAGTGATGATGATGATGATGGTAATATCAGTGATGATGGTGATGATAGTGGTGAAGCATGGTGATGGTGATGACAATGTTCGTAAAGGTGATGATGATAATGACAGTGATAATGATGGTGATGTCAGTAGTGATGATGATGATGGTAATATCAGTGATGATGGTGATGATAGTGGTGAAGCATGGTGATGGTGATGACAATGTTCGTAAAGGTGATGATGATAATGACAGTGATAATGATTGTGATGTCAGTAGTGATGATGATGATGGTAATATCAGTGGTGATGGTGATGATAGTGGTGAAGCATGGTGATGGTGATGACAATGTTCGTAAAGGTGATGATGATAATGACAGTGATAATGATGGTGATGTCAGTGGTGACGATGATGATGATGGTAATATCAGTGGTGATGGTGATGATAGTGGTGAAGCATGGTGATGGTGATGACAATGTTCGTAAAGGTGATGATGATAATGACAGTGATAATGATGGTGATGTCAGTGGTGACGATGATGATGATGGTAGTATTGGCAGTGATGGCCACGATAGAGTTAGTCATTTTCATATGAATGGGAAACCTACCACACAGAGTTACGGTCATGATACGACATTGAATACATCTACTCAACCAATCACAGCATGCAAAATCATTGCTCAACCAATCAGAATGCTTGGACATGGCACAGCATGAACAGAACTGTACCATAACTATTTCGCACTAATATGAAAATGACTCTTGACTTAGTTAGTAAATTGTGGTATTATTAACCAATAATCATTTATTTTTCATATCACTGTTCTAGGTTCCCATTTTATTATGAGCTCAAGATAATCTTTATGATATGGTTGCTTTCACCAACTACAAAGGTAGAAATTGTAACAACTGCACTGATTGAGCCTCCCTGCTGGCAGAGCTCTCTAATTCTTTCTCCTGAACGAGCAGAAGAGAGAGACCTTCTACCAGCAGGGAGCATTTGAATAAGAAACACTGCACTTTATGGACCTACGTCTCGTCATTCAAACTATGTTGTCAGGGGCAACACAGTATGTTTGTTATGTCACCAGTGTTTTCTAATTTCATTAAAAAAAAAAAAAAATTTTATAATATTTTTATATTTATTTATGAATTTTAAAATTAAAATTAATTTTTTTTTATAAATTTATACACACAGGGATCCACAATACTGTATAGAAAATTTGTCCACCCATGGCTCTCTAGCCATGAAAATGTAAGTCAATACACCATGGCCTCGTTGATGGGTGAATGATCATTTCAAGAATATTGATCCCTGATCACAATCTAAATTCTCCTCTTGGTTCTTTAAATTTCAATGGAGAATTCAGATTTTGATCACATCAAACTTAATTCTTGCACAGACCCCTTCCACTGTAATATATTATTATTAAAATATTATTATTATACAGTATTTTGAAAAAGCCAAACCTTGTATTCCTAATTTTTATGCTTTTGTGCAAAAAAATCGTATTTGCAAAAAATATATCAAATCTCATTTTTTATTGCATTTTTTCCCATTAATTTTGTTCATGTAGGAAATAGATGCATATCTTAATCAAGCCAGAGATAGTGGGTATGAAACGCTGGTCCGTGTAAGTCGCAACACTGTAAATATTGCTGCTGAGACCATGATGAAGACAGCAATTACTGTGAGTACTCACTTGTTAAGCCTGCATATGATAGTCTGTCTACTGTTGGTTTAACACATTTTTCTGTGAGTGTACATGTAGTAATAACAATAATAAATAAGGATTTATATAGCGCAAATGGAGATGTTGTAGTAAAACTGTTATTTTTTTGCTTACTGTAGCCAAAAAAATTTTTTACAGTCTATTGTTTCAAAGCAAATAAATACTTTAATAATGATCAAAGAAATCCACCATACAAATTAAGCCCTGTTATACTGATAGTTTCTTTATAAATACAGGGTCAAAATGTCCTAGCGGCGAAACTGCGTCAGTACGGCACAGATCAGACAGAGGGAGAAGAACATCATCGCCTCAGAAAAGCCAAGTCATGGTATGGTGGAATGGATGCGTTACAAAATGATTATAACCCAATTAACGAGACTGACGAGATTGCTGAAGAAGATGATGAACATGATGATGGTGAAGAAGAAAGATCAGAGAGGGCTGACACTGAAAGGTATGGAGGTCATCTTGGACTTAAAAATAAATAAATAAATAAATAAATAAAAAAAAAAATAAAATAAAAAAATAATAATAATAAAAATAAATAAATAATAATAATAATTAAAAAACAACAACAACATACATGTGTCAATGTACCCTGGGTTCTAGAGGTCTCACGTGTATTTAGCTCTCATAATCCTAATGATTTCAGTGCCAAGCTGACAGAAGACGACACAGAGAAGATTGACAGAAGTAAAGATAAAAATTATAGCTCCTCAACTTTGCCAAGATCTTTCAGTGTAAGTACAGTGAACATAATATAATGTTGAGAGCAGAGATAATACTGTCAGTCAAACTTGTATTCACCAACCAGCCTTGAGGAATGACTTTCTAGCTGCTAGAGTTTGGTTGTTTAATATCATTCTAGAGGATTAGTTTTAATTTAAAGTGAATTGTATGTTTAACAATATTCTTTGGACTGAAGGACACTTAATTATTAATAATACAACTTAATGCTTGTACATATTTATTCCACAGAGGTCTTCAACGTACTCAAGGATGTACGAGGATTATAATGGAGAGGTACATATAGAGGTACATGTATATAACATGTACATGTTATATAAAATACAGTTTATTTTCTGAGATAAATTAAAATGCTGTAAATTGGATTATTCAAAAACTAACTAACATTAAGTATTAAAACTAACATTAAGTATTATATAAACATTTATTATTATTAAGTAGCACGTTCATGTTTAAAAGAGTTTTGTGCTCAATTGTGATACGTTATTACAGTATGGACACTCGAACCGTGAACACTTAGTTTTTTTTCTAACACAAATATATCAATTATCGATTGAGCAAATTGATCAGAAAAATGATTTATTTTGATCACTAAGTGTATTGAAACTCAATGCTGCATTTGAGAGGCTATGAGGCAATAGAAAGTTCGGAAAAAAATTGAAGTGTTCACGGTTCGAGTGTCCACACTGTAAATAAACTACCTACTACTACTAATTCATTCAGTGAGTTTTTAGTATGAAGTGAGTTGGATTCAGTTGAGCTTACTTCAGTTTGAACGTTAAATCTCCAGATAACAAAGAGTGATTGTACCTTCAAACCAGTACTTTAAATCTCCAGAGAGTGATTGCAAACCAGCAATAGCTGTCTATGCTGTAAATTCTAGCGGTTTTATTAGAAGTGACTTTGTACTTTTCAGCCTCTTTCAACTCCTTCATCATCAGCATCAAGGCTGGATTATGAGGTAACACCTTTCACTAGAGACACAACAGATGAATAAGTTGGCAAGAACTTTATTTAATTCATCTGTACACTGCATCGTCTTTGATACATGTATCTATGCTGTAATCAGACATTATGGAGATCAAATAAGGATTATAACTTTTTAAAGGACTTTTGGGAAACATTCATTAATAAAAAAGTCCTTTATCAGTGACAACTCTGTCCTTATTTAATCTTTGATATCTATAGTCTCCAAATATCTACAAGTGGCTGAAAGTGGAGCCATCAAGTATGGAATATTTGAAGACATATAACAAATGTATTCTCTGTCATGTTGAGTTATGTTTGCTGAACCCATTTATTATCTGAAACCAAGATTGTACAATGTACATTGATATTTCATTTACTTTTCAGTCATCCACTCTTCCAAGCAGCGGCATCGTAAGTAGTGAAGATTATTTTCTATGTACATATTCAAACTGTTTTTTTGTTCACATTGTTGACAGCAGATTGAATAGATTATTATTACATAATCATTCTTGGGTTGAACACCATGAATCATCAAAGCTGAGTTCACGAGGATGTCTGATGAGCCACATGACATGCAGATAGAATTAATATTCTCATGTTTTTCAAAATCCTAGAACTCTTCTGTAAGGATAGGAAGATCCATCGTATTAGCTAATTCATGATTTTAAACCTGACAATGATCTTATATTTTAATATTTAACAAAATATACAATTTTAACCACACGTAAAGGATTGGATAAAATTTTATCCAATTTAGAAGGCATTTAAATCTCTACAACTGCAGTGTATTGGACCACCTCGCACGTACATTGTGATACTCAAAAGTGTGACCTACTTCTAATGTCTGTTGCATACTTTGGGTCTTCTAATTATCAAATGAGTGTTCGACAAAAATCCCTTTTCACAACTTTTGAAAGTGGGCCATGTCATGTCCTGCACTGAAGTAGGAGATGGTGCCGCAAAGCACTTACTTTGCAGTGGCATTTGTGGTTATTACCCAAGTGCAAGTATATACATGTAGCAACTTGAGATGAAGTTGCTATACATCTACATCTACATCAGGGGGGTCCCGCAAAGGGAGATACCCATCACTATAGCTATAGGGTGTGTCCATGGTTGTTTGTGGTTATTACCCAAGTGCAAGTATATACATTTGTAGCAACTGTCCATGGTTGTTTTGCAAACACTAACACGACAAGTGTACATATATGTTCTTGTTGATTGCCATCCACTTATTTGAGAGAGAAGTAAAAATGGTCACACTTTTGTGTATCACATATTGTAACTTCACCCTCGATATCTCCTACCAACAGCACTCCAAAAGATCTCATTTAATATTTCTGACTTCATAACATCTTTGACTGTCTATTTTAATAGACAGTAAAAAATTGAAATTCTCGGTACTATGGATCTACAATACAATCTACATCATGTGTACACATAATTCTTGTTGATTGCCATCCAGGTTGAGAGAGAAGTAAAAATGGTACTTTTTGAACATATTGTACTGTCTGGAAATATTAAACCTCTCCAAAAGACCTCCTTTCATAACGCATGCATCTACAGTACAATCTACAGCTTGCTTAATCACATAAACTTACTTTGAACATACTGGTTTAAACCCATGACCTTTAAACTTGCCATGTGAAATTGTTTTGTTTTTTTATTTTGCATGGACACAATTTTATTTCACAATTTTTTTGTTGTTCGACAAGAAGGAACATAAAATTGTAAGTCATTTAAAAAGTGTAAATCGTAAAGAAGACAACGAAATGAATTCGCTGTGTAAATACTAAATAACAAAATCTAAACATTAGTCACTATGGAAGTTATAGAATCTGAACTAAGAAATCTTATTGCACAATGATGCTACAAACTTAAATTAGCAAAAACAATAATAACAATAAATAAAGATAAATCGAAATTGGACAACAGAACATTACAACAACAGCTACATTTTGTCACAACCACATTACTTTATTATTATTTATTATTATTATTGATTTTAACCTTTGTGATCAATATTTGTAGAATACGGTATCTTGGTTGTACGTTTTTGATGTCTTGTTTCTCTGCATACAACATAATAATCATGTCCTTTTCACTAACTCCTTACCTTTCACTAATCTCTTTTCAGACTGGTTCAGGATACAGTACACGCAGTCGCACCAAATACACCTAAACAAGCTGCAAGTAAAATGAGCTGTTCTTTTTTATTTTCGTTTTATAGTCCAAGAAGCACGTGAAAAAAGCCAGTCCACGCCGCAGCCATAGATTAAAGACATTAAAGACAGAGACACAGAAATCTACTGGGCGCTCTTTGCCAGTAACCCCACAAGATTAACTCTCCTTTGAAAGTCAAGGGATAAATTCGGTTCCTTATATTTAACCTGGGTGGAGCAATATTGCAGACTGATCCCTACCCCCATAAGGTTCTATGCACATGGGAGGGGTGATCAGTGGCAATACAAGGGCCACTGATGTTGTAACAATAGAAAATACAAGTGACAGAGTTCACTCCAGAGTTTCTGAGTACTGCGTGGTATGCTGTGTGATCCTTGTTTCATCTAGCTAGAGTTAGAACATTTGAAACTCGACTTTAAACAGACATTTTCTTTTCCGGTTCGAAAATTAATATATATGGACAAGAGAAAATGGCTTTTGCAAAGTTGTGTAAAATGCACACACATGAAGCACTGCATTCCAGGACAAAACCTGTAGAGTTAACAAAGCATTAGCTTTTTTACAAAACAATGTAGATTTTGAAAATAAGCGTCTGTAATGCAGCAAATTTAATTTCACTCACCCTTTTGACTGCGATGCAGAGAAGTGTGACAGACATAATTATATTTGCAGAGCTGTCGTGACAATGGAATGTCTTATTTCGGGCAGCTGCAACAACAAAACGAACCTTTTTAAAATATGCAAATATATACACTGCATTTAACCTCTAGTGTTATCAGCATTAGCTTTTTTGTCTACGTTAGATAGTAAGTCTTGTAATATCACTTTTAACTCAAGCACCAGATATTTTTTGTATTTGCTGCGTAAAATATGCAAATACTACACTATGTATTGGATAGTGTCTTTTATATAGTTTTAAAGAAGAAAACCATGATGCCATACTAGTAACACAAGCCTGAAAACCATGATGCCATACTAGAACACAAGCCTGATATTCTCTGATAGGTCAGATGTCATCAACCATGATGCCTTATGCCCCCATCACTCATACATGTACACATAGAGAAACAAGTGAGACAAAAAAAAAACATGGCATAGAATCCTTTACATCCATTTTGAAGAGTGATGACACCAAAAACTTGTGTGGATAGGAGGCAAGGGCAAGAGGCAGTTACATCAGGGTAGACAACAACTTTGCCATCTAGTCTGCATTGCGGCATTCCATTTTTGGGCCGTCATGCAGGCTATAGCCATATGGCTCAGGTTGTTGTTCACATCGCTAGGTCCCTATTTGCTTTATAAGGTACCGGCTTGCTTTACAGCACTTTAGTATTCTGACCCAGAAATTTGAAGAGGTAATATTGTCGTGTACGGGATCCCTCATGGGAATTGCTATTCAAATTCAAATTAGTTTATTCAAATTCATTCAGCAGTAGTCGTACCCTCTTTGTATAGCATATATTTTTTGGAGTCTTGAATAACAATAATTTTTCTAAGTGAGGAGAACCAAACTTTTCTAAGTCCCACTCGTGTGTTCGGAAAACCTGTTACGTAGTAGTTCAACCTGTACATGACTATAATACTGCTCTTGAAGAGTTTCAGATCAAAGTGTATATAGTTGTATTCTATATTACCGGGGTAATTAATTGAGTTTATTACACGTTGGGGAAAGATTCTTTTCTGCGGAACTTATTTTCAAAAAGTTATTTTTGAGCCAACATATAAATAGTAAATGTGTATAAACTAACTAAGTTATAGATGTGTGTTATGTGACTTGTGTTTATTTTAAATGGACCATTAAACTATGAGAAAAAATATGTTGGAATAGTGCATGGGATGGGGGGAGGGGTGGTGGCTTAAGGGGGAGGGGTGGGATTGGCTTCCACGGGAAGTGCCCGATTAAAAAGAGAAAGATGGAAAAGAGGAAAGAAAGAGGAAAATGAGTTCAGTAGACTAAGCATGGGCTCCCTGTGGTGCGCTCCAAGATTCAGATGCAAGGTAAACAGTTACAAAGAAATGACAACAACAAATGTCAATCAATTTTTACCCTTTTAATAGACCCTATGCATTAATGGTAGAATCGTAAAATCTGATTCTTTGTTATTTGTAATATATTACAGCAATATCTGACCATCTCTTTGAAGAGAGGGTTTTCAATAATGAACATACCAAATGTTAGGGCTGTACTATGCAATCTTGAAAAGTTATAGTGATTTGAAATTACAAAGATTTGTACCAGAAACCGGACTTTGGCCCTAGATGCCTCGTTTCCATGTATTTTGCACCTTTCAAACGCTTATTACTTGATGATAGTTTTATTTTTATTAGTGCACTTTTGGGGGTAAATACTAAACTGTCGATGGTCTTTCAATCTATTATTTTACCTTTACTTAACTCGTTATTCTTTCAGTTTTTGCAAATTTATGCAAAGTACAGAAATCGAGTATTGCATAGTAATATATCCTCACTGCATACCCATCAGCACTGCACGGGAATAAGTTATGGGTAGCGACCGCGACGGCAATGGCAACAGGAATACAGCAAGGATAAAAGAGAGCAGAGAGTTCCGTCAACCACCGCCAGGGGGGGTGGGTGGGGCAAAAGACTCCTAACCGAAGATTCAAACGTCGGTGAAATGGCCCAGTTTCAAGCCAAACACGCGCATTTATACCAAGGGACCGCAAAGCATTACTACGGCGAAGCACGGACTAAAGCACGTGGGTATTTTATTTATTTTACTTATTTTCCCGTGCAGCACTAATTATGTATGCAGTGAGAATAGGGTCTATTCTTGGCAATTTTGCTGTTTAAATAAAATTCGTTTTTTGAAAAGTGAAAATATTGGGTTCCCTGTGGTACAGAATAGCACAGGTAACCCACCATTGCTAGAATAAAATTCCACATCAATTTTTTTTAAATATTTATTTATGAAAGTATAGCATTTATGTATATCTATCTAGATAAGTAGTTTGGTGGTAAACCAAATCATAGAAGAGGATATGTTGAATAATAATTTATTGTGCTTCCTGTGGTACGCCAGGAGCCCATTATTTGGGTGCGCTCAAAAAATTCAAAGGCCATAAAATCGGCTAAAACCTTTCAAAACGCGGAAAATGAAACGCTTAATCAGTGTTTTACCTTCAATCTTAATGCTTATAATGTTTTCCACCCAATTTAGAGATTTATTTGTTTTCGAATTTTTGGACTGAAAATGTTGGGTTCCCTGTGGTAACGAATACCACAGGGAACCCGCCTCTCGAATACAAAATTTAAACATCAATTTTCTCTTTCAGGTTTTAATAAATTGCAAAGGTTTCTCAATGAAAGTATAGCATATACATAGACCTATCGATGGTTGTAGTTTAGTGGAAAACAAAAAACTAGAAGTACCCCAAAACGCAATCTTTCACTTTTTTCCTACTTCTAGCTTTTTGTTTTCCACTAAACTACAACCATCGATAGGTCTATGTATATGCTATACTTTCATTGAGAAACCTTTGCAATTTATTAAAACCTGAAAGAGAAAATTGATGTTGTAATTTTGTATTCGAGAGGCGGGTTCCCTGTGGTATCGTTACCACAGGAAACCCAACATTTTCACTCCAAAAAATCGAAAAAATTTAAATCACTAAATTGGATGGAAAACATTATAAACATTAAGATTAAAGGTAAAAACTGGCTAAAAGTATCTTTTCCGCGTTTTGGTAAAGATTTAGCCGATTTTATGGCCTTTGAATTTTTGAGCACAAATGTTCACATGGCTCCTGACCCCCCCAATTTGAAATAAATTGAAAATAAATGAAAATGGAAATTTGAAAGAAAAACACTTTATATCTAGCTAACAGGTTTTTATTGTTCTTTTAAAAATGATTTACCTGCATTTTTGGAGCGCACCACAGGGAGCCCAAATTTTTTCACGCATTTACCTGTTTTAAAAATATTTTTCTTATGAAAATCAAATAAAACTCGTGAAAAAATATATATAGATCTTTACATCACTGACTTCTTTCAGCTTTCTTTAAGACCAATCATATCACTCCATGTGTGTGCATTGAAGTACATTACTCGAAATATGACCCTGGTTTCGTCAGATTTCTGAGCCCGTAAGCCAATCAGCGGTCATTACGTGAGCAGAAAAAATATGTAAGTTTTTGGTTTGTTGTACTACAAAGAAATGGCTGAAAAAATAAGATTTTTTACAAACTAAACTCCATTCTACCAAACCTATCGTGAATCCAACATTTGAAGGACAATCTAGTGAATAAACATGAAGATCACGTTTGTATTTTTAGTGATTTTTTCAGTATTCTTTCGAGGTAAGCTTAAGTTTTTTTTCAAATTTGCACGTGTAAGCTGAAACGTACAAAGTGATAAAGTCGCGTGAATAATTCTTGTTTTATTAGTTATCTCTAGTACTTGCATTAGTGAGCGTCGTTTATCCCAGTTTTTACATAAGTTATAAAGTTAAGTTATACATGTCCCCATGCGTACTAAAAATCCCTAAAAATGCTAAAGGAAAAGCCTTTTTCTCATCGGTAGTTTATTGTGGTGACAAGAATCCAGGAGCTATAATCGCTGTAGATGTTGATAATAAAGACAACAAAGATAACGAAGCTGTTGTACATTCATTCACCGATGAGGAAGACCTCGAAGTATTCCAGCCAACTTCAGAATGGCAAGACATCAAAGCTGGACAAGCTATCCCTCGTGGGTTGCATGTGCAAATGAGCTTGCAGACAGGCAAGAAACAAGCTAAGCTGATGGACGGTGATGATGGAGAAAGATACCGTAATCATGAAAAGAAAAAGTATTACGGCAAAGAAAATCAGTCCAAACAAAAGTTCATTCAAATTGATAAAAACATTTTTTCCAAGCAACATTTGAAGGATGCTTTGAAAGACTTTAAGGATAAGTTCCATGATGAAAAGCCTGAGAGTGATAACCCAGTAGATACAAGTACAATTAGTAAGTACACAGGAGAAAATGATAGTTCTGTTCTTTCTTTCTTTTTGACTGACATAATATTTCTCTTTTACGTTTATTTATTTAAGGTTTTTCTTTTATCTGTCCCTCCCTCCCCTCTCTCCTTCCCCTCTCCTTCCCTCTCTCCTTCCCTCTCTCCTTCCCTCTCTCCTTCCCTCTCTCCTTCCCTCTCTCCTTCCCTCTCTCCTTCCCTCTCTCCTTCCCTCTCTCCTTCCCTCTCTCCTTCCCTCTCTCCTTCCCTCTCTCCTTCCCTCTCTCCTTCCCTCTCTCCTTCCCTCTCTCCTTCTCTCCTTCCCTCTCTCCTTCCCTCTCTCCTTCTTCCCTCCTCCCTTCCTTCTTACATTTATTCATCGTTTCTGTCTTTCCCTTTCTTTCTCTCATTTCCTTTCATTCATTTATTCATTTCCTTATTTTCTTTTTCCAGAAGACAAAAAGTTTCGATCAATAAAGGAAATACGCAAAGACTTGGAAGATGCCAATTTATTCCCCAAATATGACATTGAATTCATCCAAGAGTATGTTACAGTCCTGAATAGAAGTTCCTCATCACTGCATGAGAAAGAGCATGCTTTAAATGAGTTAGAATACTATCTCCATCAGACAGATAATGCTGTGGATTTTAACACAATTGGAGGTTTAGAAATTATCATCAAATTACTTAACAGTACTGAGGAGAGACTTGTGATCAAAGCAGCATACGTACTTGGATCTGCTGCTCAAAAGTAAATAATTATTGTTAAATCCCTTGTGTTTGCAGTAGATGCTTCTGATTTAGCGGCATATAAGCAGAATAGGCACATGTCATTGTTATGATAACTGGCTTGATTATCTAGCATGGTATACAGTGTTCCCATGCCGCTACATCAGATATGTGTATTGCAAGTGTGACCACTTTGACTGTATTCACATACTAATGTCACTGCTATTAACCAATCAGCATCTGACTTGAAGATCAGACACATGGACAACCATGTATATACATACCGTAAAGTATTTTTTTCTTATTTCAAGAATATTTTCTCCATAGCAACCTTCCTGTTCAGAAAGCTGCTCAAAACTATGGTGCACTTCCCCTTCTCTTACGGCTGCTTTCACTACACAACTCAATGGAAGTACGGCGCAAGGCTCTTTATGGTCTCTCCTCCATACTTCGCTTGTACTCCAGTACACAACAAGAATTTCTCAAGCTTAATGGACTTGAATTATTTCAAAGAATGTTCAATGAGCCAGGAACTGATATTTTGAGAGTTAAAGCTATCACTTTGATGACTGATATTCTTACCGAACAGTTTGATTTTGTGAAGCAGAAATTACCGAAACAGGGTTCACAAGACATTGAATCCATTTTGAAGCAGTGAGTATGGTTTTTCTTTTTATAAAGATTTGCAAATACGTACCGATGGGGGACTTTTTCGGGCTGCATAAGAATTAGGCGATAGGTGCCCATAGCAGCCAAGCAGCTTGCAATCATGAGGAGTTAGTATGTGATGCCTTCAATTTTTTCACTAGACACTGCATACAGAAGTTATTCAGTTCTACTAATTTTTAACTGACAATGACATTAGGGGAATCGTGTCTTTTAAACACATCGTGCTTTTTCTTCAAACTGCTGCAAGTTTACTGCAATCATGACCAATGATATTATTTTTATCTTTATTTTTTCAAGGATCCCACTGCTAAAAGCCATGGTCAAACAAGGCTGGTGCCGACTGCTGCAAAACCTTCTCAACACAACGGAAAATGACACCCGAGAGAAGGTCCTTCAAGCACTCAATGTTATGGTAGTTGGATGTAAAGAAGAATTCAAAAATTCCAATGTTTATAAACGTTTAAGTAAACTACAAACCGAATGGCAAGAAAGTATCAAAGTCGTTGGCAGAGACGAAGGAGAATATTTTGTACAGTTGTCGCAACTTGTCTCCGACATTAAAAGTAAATTAAATTAGGTAATTTTTAAATGAATTTTTTTTGTACAGAACTATGAAATCGTTAGGTCTAAACAAGTTTTTGTAGACAATCAGTATATTGTATGCAATAATAATAATAATATGAATAATAATAATAATAATAATAATGTTTTATGTAATATAGCCAGCAATATTCAGCCCAATTGCAATTTTGTTAAGCAATTTTATTATTTATCATAATTATCACAACTTATCCTATGTTCATGTGTAACAAGCTATAGACATTTTACAGTGGCCTTGACGATGGCCATTGTCAAGTGCAAACTGGAGTACCAACTCTACTGATTCAAAGAGGAAACTAAGATATGTTGAAGACTTAAACGATGCTTTAACAAAGAGCATTAAATGTCCATTTTGGTTAATTGGTAAAGTGTGCTTTATGGGGTTTAATAAATCAACATTTATATAGTTGTCTCTTTGAATTGGAGTAGATACTCCAGTTCTAGCATGACAACCACCGTTGTCAGGGAGGCTGGAAGGTGTCTGCATGTGGCCTTTTACAGACAAAAGTCTGCAGCCATTTTATTGTGCATATATAATAATTATAATAATAATAATATAACGGACGTCTGACCCTCGGGTCTAGTTGGCTTTTCATAATACAACTGAATCCGACCACTCTCATAAGCGACCACCTCTCCTAAGAGACCAGTTTTCCCAAATACCAAAAGTTCAGTTCCAATTAAGTAAATCACTATAGTTGGAAACTCTTGTAAGCGATCACAAAACTTGACATTTTGGGTGGTCGCTTATGAGAGGTTCGACTGTATATAAAAATATACAACAACAGAGTTGTTTTTAGCAAGAAATCTTGTTCTGGTTCTAATAATATTATGGGTCTATATAGTCTTCTATATTGGTGAGGTTGGGATGGTAGGATCACTTAAATGAGAAGAACATTTTCACACAATAATTATTTACATACGAAATTTACATACATAGCTTATCTGTTACTCATTATTCATCTCACTTTACTTGACAATGATGACAGGATGTCATCGAAATGTCGTAGTCTCATATCACTAGTTTTTCTCCTTAATTCAATTTCTAAAGTTACCCTTATAAGAATAATTATTTATTCATTAATTTATTTGTTTCAAAATAAAAACAAATATAAATGATTGTATACATTTTGAATAAATGTAAGTTAAATTGTATAAATTCACCCTAAAATGGAATTTGAAATTTGAAATTTGAAATTGAGACAACATTTTTTTTGCACGAAAACGTTTTTGTGGAAAAAGAATTTATTTTATTTTTGATCCTCTCCCCCAAAAGTAAATATATATAGAAGAGAAAAGAAGAACAGTAATGTTGTTGAACTCGAAAGCCAAGGACGTACTAAAAATAGAAAGGAGATAATATGATCAAACAAAGAAAAAAAACGGTCAAAAAAACATGTATAAGTGCCAGTGTCTGGTAGCCTGGGGTCGTGACGATCTTGCGCATGTGTAAGAAGTTGGCAGTTATTTAGTGCAATGGCCTTACAATGTATTGACATTGACAAGTACAAGGCTTCCAAAACTCCTTCGTAAAACCTTCTACAAACTCAGAAGCTCCTTCAAATCCTTCAAGAGGACTACGGAAAGCGTAATGGTCGAGTCAGGAGTGCATTCTTGTTGTTTCTGATGAAAGAAATCGTATAAAATGTACCCCATTAGGAAGGAGCTTGTTGGGAAGCGTTTCATGTGTGTGAGGGATAAAAGTACCAACAACAGCAGACCAAACTCGCGATCAAACCGGTCTTCTAACCCGTTGGATTACTCGTGGAAATGTGGAATTATAAGAGCTTGTTCAGAAGAAGACGGCAATAACCTTGAACAAAAGGTATGGTGGACATAATGTCCTTATTTCATGGACTTATTACAATTTACATCAGATTAAAGGCGTTTATTTTGCTTGTATTCATCGCTCAAGCTAAACGTCATCCCGTCTTCCGATTTTGTTTCTGTCACACAGAGAATCCTAGCTTTCTATCCTGTTTGAGGTGTTCTCTAACAGTCCTGAATTCTGGCAGTTATTGGTGCCTCAGAAAGGACAAAGATTTCGGGTGTTTTGCTTGGTGAAGCGTGCTAGTTGTCACGTTACGCCTGCCTTCTTTCTTTCTCCCAAACATGTTTGCTCGCCAAACTGGTTGAATATATTGTGTTCTCTCGTCACACGCTAAATAACCTTTGAAAATGGCTACCACCCGTATTCATCGGCTTAATTCCTGTGGCCAATTACAGCTGAAAAAAACCCGATCTCCAAATTTCACTGGAAGCTCATTGTCGTGTATGACATGATTCAGATTTCAAAATCTGTGTGAAAAATCGTTCAACTGTTATGAAAAACAAATAATACTTTACTGATCAGTGATTTCTCATCTATCAATTACTTCCACCTCCATTGATAGGTAGAGGTACTTTTAGAATTAGCAGTTTTTGTTCAAAGAAAGAAGGAGTAGACGACTGGATGTGTTATGTTTGTTGTGGTGAAATCAACTACGTAAATTACACTCTTTGTTCGAGTTCATTTCTTTCTGATTCACATAAAAACCTTTTGATAAATATTACGTTCAAGACTACTTCACTGAGTAGTAATGGTATTCCTCAAACACAACCATCTTGGCTTGTTTATTTTTAAGTTTGTCGTTGTTTAGAAATGATTCATTGACAGTGTATCCTTGGATGACTTGGTTTGCAGTGCGGTTTTACAAATGAAATTCATAACATGAACCTTTTAAGCTAATCTGTGATGGTCTGAAGGATAGATCTTTTGAGTTCTGTAATACACTGGAAGAGTATAATGTTATATATAAGTATAATGTTATATATAATGTTATATATAATGTATATGTAATGATGTATATGTAGTTGTGAAGTTAATTATGGAACAACTTGGAAAACATAACTTCAAAATATTATATGACCCCCCTATTGAACAGCGTTCTTACATCAATCTCATTATGCCTTTCAATTTTCATAATCAATTCACCTATTTGAGCTACAGTGCACAACTACAAAATGTACATGTATGATTATGAATGCCAAATGTGCTGATCTGCGACCCAACACAATAATATACCAAAGCGAAATCGCTATCATCAATGCTCAATAAAAGTATGATTACTAGTATTACTTTGTGATGTAAATAACTTAGCTAACCATGTCATTACATGTATACACCTATTTCGAAAAAGGTTGTCAGAGAGAAAGGCGATAGGAGAATGGTGAATGATCATTCTAAGACCAGATGGAACTATAGATGTAAATAACCAGACAATTTAGTTCATAAAGCTTTCAGTAATTGTAAGTAATTATTACGAAGCCAAAATAGAATCATTAAACTGACCAGCAGTCAACTTTGGTCTTTGAATAAGCATTCTCCTATCTCCTATCTCCTTTCTCTCTGACAACCTTTTTTGAAATAGGTGTATACATGTACATGTATTGGCACATGGAATAATAGCCTTCAATGCAATATCAAAGTAATCTCTAGATTCGACCTCACCTAGCTTAAATGTAGTCTTTGATATCTAAAAGGGCCATTCTGTATTTTAGCCAGCATTTTGCTATTAGTGCTTCTCTCTTAAACTAAACACAATTAATACATTTTATTACATTAAACAATTTCCATAAAATATTGTTTTAAAACCAGTCAAAATGTAAGTTATTTGCTTTAAAAAAATCATAAAAAATTTATTCAATAATTATATTTGATAACCTAATTTCTAAAAATATAATTTCCCCTGCAGTACGGAAACATGGTCTGGATTTAGACATGTTTTGAGTTTTTGCTACAACGGTCGGTGTTTCCCCTTAATATTTCTGTGTCCGGGGAAAAAGCCACGTTTTAGCAAGGTATTATTGTATGGATTTTAAGCTGAACTCCAACGGTTACATTAGGCCAATATAACTGAGAAAATACATGTAAGTTTTTGCTTCACTATTAAGTGGCAAACAATAATATCAACAGGTTAAAACAGCAAATTTTCAACTAAACCTAAGGGTTGAAGCTCGTTTAACTTAAGCTGCAGTTTCTTTTCTAAGCCTTGTGGGAGAATTTAATAAAGTATCCGTATTTTCTTTCAACTTATGAAACCTAAAGATCTTCATAACATTGAATCCTGTCAGGGTCTGAGTGAAGATGGCTAATTTATAACACTTTAACTTTCCTTCAATTTCTATCTGTATTATTTTCTTTACCAATTGGCCAAAGCGATTTTCGATATTATGCTGACTCCGAAGTTGAAACGCTGCCTTCGGGGCTTCTATCAATCAGCTTCTGAATGCTGCTTGAGTGAAAGTTGGCTGATCACACCGGCCGATCACGCCGGCCAATCACACCGGCCGATCATGCCGGCCGATCACGCCGGCCGAGCATAGAGCATGTTCTTTGAAAGCATCTACTTGAATGACATTGTTTCACACGACACAGAAATATGGCTCAGCCATCCATTGGAGCATGTTGGAAGTTTTATTACTAGTAATAGAAGGCAAATCGATCTGCAATGATCAGCTTAGCTATTGCTTGCTCTTGAAAGCGTTTGTTAAATCCATGACGAACAGCAAAAAAGGGCTGAGCAGACAGATGACATATGTATGTATTGTAAGCCCCTGCCAATGTCTAGGGGTTCCCCATGCTGTGGGTATCCAAGCAGGACTGCTGGCCAGCATTTGGTAACCTTGACTAAATTACATTTAGCCTCATAAAACATTATTATTTTATATTACCTAAGCCCTAAGTTATCAAGGATTTAGAGGGCATAAATCACTCACAATTTCTATGTAGATTCTAAGAAAACCATTTGTAAAGCCAGGAAAACAGAGGGCCGAGGGCATTATAGAATATTTATGCCTGCAAGTGACGTCAATATAACATGCGTGCGAATGATAGTTTCTGCAAATTTTACTGAATTTGCCGCAGGTTTACGTGACATCATAATTTTGCGTCAAAATGTAAATTAGCTGCTTCAAAATTAAAACAAGATTACTGAAGGTGAAGTTGAGTTGAGTCACTTTTCGATAGATTTAGACTTTCTTTTGAACTAAATCCTTCATAATTTATGGCTTAGGAAATATAAATGATATTAATGTGATCTTTTTTCGGGCATAATGGTTTATTTAGGCCCATGAAGTTCATTTATGCCCTCGCGGGCATAAATGACCTTCATGGGCCTAAATAAACCATTATGCCCGAAAAAAGATCACATTATTGTTATAGTAATACAAGTAATACAGTAGTAATAAATGGTGTTTTTATAGATCTTAGTGGAATATGATAATGAAAATTGGTCGACCAGGGAATGGATTAATATCTACGCCGAGTCTTGGAAAATCTTTTTGGTGGAGAAGACCATGGTATGGGCACAGCGTTATGACCCTAACAATCCCAGAAGACCCATTCTCTGGCCTGCATTGGTAAGTGTTCTAAGTACATTCAACCCTAAATGTCAACATTTATGCCCTAATTTATGGTGAGTCCCTCCCACCCCATTGTGGAAGCCCTCCCCTGTGGAAGCCCCCCCCCCCCCCCTGTGGAAGTCCCCCCCCCCCCCCCTCCCCTGTGGAAGTCTCCCCCTGTGGAATACTATAGATAGTGTCTGCTTAATAGTCAGGTACACAACTACAGTATATTGAGCAGACACTGAGAATACGTCTAATTTATGTTTACATAGTACATCTATTTTGTGATTCAAAATCCTTTGGTTTACCGGTAATTCATTTTAAACCTGATTTTTTTTCTTACTCGCAGACTTTCTATCCTCTTGTTGACAAACATGGTCTGGAAGAAAGTCAATCTATTGGTGTTGAATTCTTAGGGGATCACATAAGGTAGTTATTAATGAATTAATAATAGATTGATAATACTTGTAAGTGACAATGATAATGATGATCAATGGTCATTGTAGGATGATGATGATGATCATCATCATCGATGATGATGATCATCAATGGTGATGTTAGTAATGGTAGTGATGATGATGGTTGAGGTAGTGAGTAATGATGATGATGATCAATGTTGGTGGTAGGAATGATTATGATGATGATGGTTGAGGTGAGTGATGATCATCATCATCATCAATGGTGGTTCGTTGTAGGATGATGATGATTATCATCAATGGTGGTTCGTTGTAGGATGATGATGATTATCATCAATGGTGGTTCGTTGTAAGATGATGATGATTATCATCAATGGTTATGGTAGTGATGATTATGATGAGGATGGTTAAGGTAAGTGAGTGATGATGATGATGATGATCAATGGTGGTAGTGATGATGCTGATAGTAGTTGATGATCTAGTTATCTATTATGATAACATTTTAATACTTACATTAATTGAAACTTATTGATTCATTGCTTATACCACATTTTGCAGAGCATTTTGTACTGGCAATGAAATGCGACCTTACCAGGAAGACGATGGTCTTCAACCATCTCTCAGAAACAATGCCAAAGTTGTAGAAGAACTTGTGAACTGGCAAACATTGCAAAAGTCACAGGGAATCCTTATCCATGGTAAGACAGCTCAAATTCCTGGCCTTATTTTGGTTTAACAAGTGACCGTGTAGAATAAAACTTTGACAACATGAAAAAGAGGCACTTAAAAGTCAGTGAATTTAAGTGTCCTTTTTTACACAGTGTAAAAGTTACATTCTACACACTTGTCGATTGTTATTACGGTACATCAAAACAGTCTCCACTAGTTTAACTGCTAGTTCTTATCATTATTTTGGTTTACGTTGATTGAAGCACTGCCTTTAATAGAGGAGGATGTGTATTTTTAGAGGAGGTGTTTTTGGGGTTGAGGTGGCTCATTTTTTGAATTTTATATGTGTACCCCATTGTGAATGACCTGTTTGGGCTCTTATTCTCTGTGTTTATGTACATGAATTTCCTTCAATTTCAAACAAATAAAATCTGAGCAAATTAGTACATAAAAAAGGACCAAAGATACATATAAAATAATAAATAGTAATTAAGGAGGAAGTGCCCATCACAATAACATGGTTTGCAGGGATGCCCTCAAAAGTTTTTTTTTTGATATAAAGAATAAAAGTATTAAAAAAATCTGTAGTATATAAACAAGACTTAACTGTCATCACAGCTGAATACTGATCAAACAATAACGTGCATGCTATTCTAATTTCAGGGCCATTCACTCTAACAGGGTTTAGAGTCCAAGTGTATAGGTAACAAGTCTTTGTAATTTCTGCATCATAATCGATATATTATCTATATAATTTATATGTTGTGGTTTGAAATTTTCTACTGGTTTAAATCTTTTAAGCCATTACATTGTTTTGGTTTCTTAATTCACTTCCTTTCAGTTTAATCCTTTACAACTAACCTAAACACAACTTACCCACCATAGAGCATTAAATCTAACCTTAGAACAACCCTCAGAAATATTTAAACCAGTGGGAAAAATTACACCACAACATATATCTATATTTTATTCTTTTCATTTCATTTATTGCTGTAAAGTGTCTTTGAATTGTTAAGAAAAGGCACTTGAAATACCCACTATTATTATTATTAACTATGCGCCGTTGGCCAGTAGAATAAAAATCATCTGGCCCTGCTACTTTTAGAAAGAAACTCTCACTTCAGCGTATGATATATTTCATGGAAAATCTGAAGCTGGTTTCTTTGTCTTTCAGGGAAAAATGCAGACAATGGTTTTCCGCTGTTATTACCTCACATGATCTTATATCTAGGGTAAAGTATCTACACTACATCTAGAGTGTTCAGTGTTTCTACTTGTAGGTTAATTATGTTAGAATTTCTCCCAAGGGTTACGTCATAAAAGTGTGTGTGGGGAAATGCTGCTGAGCCCTTGAAACACTGACCTTGTTCCAGACTGGAAAATGTCTCTTCCAGACTGAATGTTGTAAAAAGATAGCCTGACCCAGACTAGATACAGAGAAAATACATACTTTATTCCAGACTAAAAGTGTGTTTTATGTACCCTTTCTCAGACTACAATAGCTGAAAACCATACCCTGTTTGTTAGCACATCCAGATATAGCTTAAATAGAGGAGTACCAGTACCCCCCCCCCCCCCCCCCCCCCCCCCCCCCCCCCCCCCAAGTACCATACTTACACTGTCTTATTTGTGTCAAGTGCTTTCAAAGCATCTCTGGCTGTGATGCTAGGGTTGTAGGGTCCTAGTTCCATCATTAGTTAGATTACTCATTAGTTAGATTACTCTAACTAATTCACCAGTACCTATTTATACATCTGGGTGGAGTGAGACAGTGTGCAAGTAAAGTGTTGTTACCCAAGGACACACTTGCAATTGCCTGGCAGGCCAAATAATACAATGTATCGTTACTGTGTCTTAGGAATTGGATGTGATGGATGACACTGTGCTGCAGACACACAGAATAAACCCAAGACTTGTAATGGTTCTGTTATTGGCAAATGGTAAGAAAATAAAAGAGTTTATTATAATAACACAGATACTATGCGTGCTCTTATTGGTCAATTACTACTACTACTACTACTACTACTATTACTGCTGCTGCTGCTGTTGCTGCTACTGCTACTATATGTACTTACAATGTGTGAGATGCAACTTAATGTCAGATTATAAATGATTTATTGGAGAACATTACCATGTTAATACGAATTTCTTTGCTGGGTATGGATATGCAGTCTTTAACCATCTCTGTTAATGCCATTTCAGAGGTTGAATTAGACAGCATGTTACGAGGTGATTTAGTGAGGGTTTTACCAGTACGACGCAATCGTCAATCACAAGTGGTCATAACTTCACCACAAGAAGCCAATACAACAGGAAACTCTGTAAGTATATGTCCAGTATGATAGAGTATCAATATTGATTATACAACTTACATACACCTGCTAGAACTATATCATCAAACACAGTATTGTTTATTGGTCAAGGATTCAACCAATGATTCAGGTAGCCCGATATAAAATGTATTCCATGTGCTCTACCACAGGAAACCCATCAAAAAATGTGTGATACAAAAATGAAATGGTTGGGCTGCCTGTGTCTCATCCGTCTACCACAGGAAACCCATCAAAAAATGTGTGCATACAAAAATGAAATGGTTGGGCTGTCTGTGTCTCATAATCCATCTACCACAGGAAACCCATCAAAAAATGTGTGCATACAAAAATAAAATGGTTGGGCTGTCTGTGTCTCATAATCCATCTACCACAGGAAACCCATCAAAAAATGTGTGCATACAAAAATGAAATGGTTGGGCTGCCTGTGTCTCATAATCCATCTATCACAGGAAACCCATCAAAAAATGTGTGCATACAAAATGAAATGGTTAGGCTGCCTGTGTCTCATAATCCATCTACCACAGGAAACCCATCAAAAAATGTGTGCATACAAAAATAAAATGGTTGGGCTGTCTGTGTCTCATAATCCATCTACCACAGGAAACCCATCAAAAAATGTGTGCATACAAAATGAAATGGTTAGGCTGCCTGTGTCCAGATCATAATCCAGACCCTGTAGAATGTGACACTCTAGAACACTGTATCAATCTGTTTTATGCTTGTTTGTCAGATGTGGCAGTTCTTAAATGACATGTGGAGAGATCCACCAAATACATCTCATCCAGGAAAAGGGCCTAGTGCCAGGTATACCTCATCATCACAAAATAAAACCCAGTTAACATCCACAGCTACTACTACTCGCAGTTCGGCCACTCCCAGGAGAAGGAAAAGTGATACTTCAAGGTGCGAGTTCAATCCATGACATACTCACTCAAGCTCTCTTGCTCACTCAAGTTTATCAGTATCTCTTTACTGTCAACAAGTTACTGACATAAAATAAAGTCTCTTTAGTTTTACTTTACTTTACTCGCTGCAAAATAGTTTGATGTTCTTGTAGGGAGGGGTCCATACAAGAACAATGCTGCTAATCTCCAATGAATATGTAAACACGAAACCGCGCTATAAAAGGGACTGGACCGCCTTCATTTCACACCTTTCCAGCTCAGTTGAATCAATTTGAAATGGTGGAGTAACATCTTCGTATTCATGTCGTATTGAACGACTCAAAGTTCATAATTATTATTCAACTGGACTTCGATAAAACTGAGCTAAATATCAATATTTTCAAAACTGATCATTCAAAACTAATAATAAGATTTTGAAAATGAGTTCTTGATGTTATTAAAAGAACGAAGAAAGTCAACAATTTGAAATTCAATTTTATGAATTTAAATTGCGTGCCCATTGTTACGATGCAGAGCTCTTGACAGTACGATGGATGACTGACAACTGAAGGTGTTAGCTGTCTGGCACAGGCCCTTTTATAGCGCGGTTTCGTGTTTAAGTATCCTTTATTTCTTGGAATTCTAAAGAAGAGTTTCGATATTGAATTTTGCTGTCTGTCAAGGTGAACGTAGCCACCTGTAGCCAGCTATAGAATGTGCCATTGTGTGTTAACTCTTACCAGAATCTCATCATTCACACACACAGTTCAGTTCTTTATTTGCAATATTCATTTTGTTAAATTACATTTTATATATATACTGTACATTAAAATTGAAACCTTTTTTCCTGAAGTAGCAAAGGCTTTCGAGTCAACCACTACAACAGGCATAATAACCGAGAGAGTCTAACAACAATGATAGAAAAAAATGTGACAATAAAGGAAAAACGCACCCAAACAACTTCTAACAAAATGAAGAAGTAGAAAAATACAAATAATTACTGAGCAGATTGTAAGCTGATAAATCACAGTTCAAAGTGTGAGCTGGATGTTTATAAATCTATACTAAGAATGTCTTTATTTACAAAATTACTGAACTGAATTGCTTTGGAATTACAAACTCTAAAATATATAACAATAATATTACAATATATTACTGAGAACCATGAGATCATTTAGTTACACTGTTTCTGTATGGACCACTTCAATTGCTTGCTCATTGTCTTATATGTCTAATTCCCTCACTCCTTGTGTTCTATCTCATTTAGCCAACTGGTTAGCCAACCTCACTCACACAGTGGTAACGTTTTAAAACTATTTCAATCTTTCAGACACAATAAAAGAAAACCAAACACAAGCTCTGAACGCATCGAAACACCTCCAAATCAACAACCGTCTGATTCACTACTTTTACAACCTTTCTCTGGCTCTTCGTCGTCTCACCAAGAACATGAAAATAAGAGTTCTACGCATCGAAACCATACCCCCTCTCCGGTACAAGCAGCTTTTGGTCTCACGTCGTCATCTGGCCATCGTCATTCGTCTCCTATTTCAAGTCCAGTTCGATACCCATCTCACTACGGCTCTATGGAAAACCTTTCGCATACAAGCTCTAGTCCTCAAGGTTCTAGACAACATATCTCCCCTCAACGGCCTAGCAGTACTTCTATGCTGAATATCTCTTCTCAAAGGCCATTCAGTTCACCACAGAAGACGCCACCTCTTCATCCAGGCTCATTACACATGAGATCTTCATCAGCGGATAACCAGGGATCACCGCCTAAAATAATGGACTCAAAGCATGGCTTTCTTGGATCACCAAGTCATTCAATGTCACCGTCACGGCAATACAGCCCACACAAGTCATCTTCAAGCTTTTCTCCTTACAGATCTACTAAATTAAGTCCAGCATTTGGGAATTCTATGCTAGGTGGGCATGCGTATGAAGCGAGTGGGGTGCCAGTATCCCAGTCTTGCATGAGTCCGTTGGGTCACTGCCATGACACAACAGCCCACATGACTGGTAGCTGCCCCTGCAGCAACAAACATTCGCAAAACCTACTTACAAGTCAGCTGTATGCACTCCAGCTTCAGCAACAGCAGCAGCTTCAACAACAGCAACAGCAACAACTGAAACATCAAAATCTTTCTCAGTGTCAAATGTACATCAATCAACTTCAACTCATGGCCGAGCAGCTGAAGGCAGTTCAGCAAGGCACAATCACACCAGAGCAAAGGGAATTACTCAACATGTATTACAATCAGATAGTGCTTCAATACCAAGAAGCCAGTCACGGTTCACAGGACATTGCATTACTTCCTACCACGCAGCAATTACAGATGCAGATGCAGATGCAATTGAAGTATCTGGAAGACCAGGAAAAGCAGAAGTACTTGCGACAGCCCTATTTGCCGTCCTTGGAGCCTGAACACTTGCAGGCATTCTTGTCACATATTCCACAAGTATCAAATGCTGAGCATTTACAGAAGCTCTGTGCTAGCCTTGTACAGCAACAGGAATTAGTTAAGAATGAAGAAAAGGACAACAAAACAGTGAAGGATCACGTTGCTAGACTAAAGCGATTTATTCCTAACTCCCAGGTATGTAGTATCTGTATAATATAGTTTAAAGCCTGGGGTCAATGGGGAGTTTGCAGGTCTTGCGTGACATTTTAAATTTTAATCCAACAGCTTGCCCACCACCATACGTTTCTTAAGAAAAAGCCAACTTCAGTCGCCCATAACTTTCGCTCTATTCATCGAAATTACTTCAAAATTTCAATTTTTGCTAACTTTGGTGTGCTCTTTTCAAATATTATATTTTTGTTTTTGTTGGATTAAAATTTAAAATGTCACGCAAGACCTGCAAACTCCCCATTCAATAAAACTTTTACAACTGTAATTTACAAGTGTAGCTATTATTTTAGCTGCCAAGAACAATAGCTACACGTCTTGTAAATTACAGTTGTAAAAGTTTTATTGAATTGACCCCTGGTTGTCACTACGTAGCAAGTACCAGCTCAAGCACAAGTGTAAGAGATTTGTGTCATGTGAAAAACAGGTCGACACAAGCATTAGCACAAGCACTAGAAATGAAACAATGTTGATCCTTGTGCTCATGTTTATGCTCAATTTTGCAGTGAAATAAGGTATCTTGTGCTCATGCTTGCATTGCTAGTGAAAACTTGGCTTTATGATGTTTTAGCTTTTGTTGTACTGTGATGTAATTTATAATGTACCTTTTATAGATAGTTTAGATAACATTTAAACAGGGAAGAGCCATTTTTCCACATGGATCTGTTTAATAAATCATTATTATTATTATTATTATTATTATTATTATATTATGTTAATGTAAGACGCATATGAACTTATTTATATGGAGTATATGTCATATAAATCTTAATGTGCTATTAGATAATTGTTTTTATCTATTGCATATCTATTCTTATCATATTTATTATCAGCACTGCCATCATAATGCAGTTGGCAATATTATTGCTGCAGTATCTTTATAATCATCATCATCAACAGTGTTATCATCAGCACTGTCATCATCATCAACAGCAGTGTCATCATCATCAACAGCATCATCATCAGCATTGTCATCATCAGCACTGCCATCATCATAATGCAGTTGGCAATATTATTGCTGCAGCATCTTTATGATCATCATCATCAACAGTGTTATCATCAGCACTGTCATCATCATCAACAGCAGTGTCATCATCATCAACAGCATCATCATCAGCATTGTCATCATCAGCACTGTCATCATCATAATGCAGTTGGCAATATTATTGCTGCAGCATCTTTATGATCATCATCAGCACTCTTCATAATCATCAACAGTGACATCAGCACTGTCATCATCAGCAGCAGTGTCATCAGCAGTGTCATCAGCAGTGTCATCATCAGCAGTGTCATCATCAGCAGTGTCATCATCATCAGCAGCAGTGTCATCAGCAGCAGTGTCATCATCATCAGCAGCAGTGTCATCAGCAGCAGTGTCATCATCAGCAGCAGCAGTGTCATCAGCAGCAGTGTCATCAGCAGCAGTGTCATCATCATCAGCAGCAGTGTCATCAGCAGCAGTGTCATCATCAGCACTCATCATAATCATCAACAGTGTCATCATCAGCACTGTCATCATCAGCACTGTCATCATCATTATGCAGTTGGCAATATTATTGCTGCAGCATCTTTATGATCATCATCAGCACTCTTCATAATCATCAACAGTGACATCAGCACTGTCATCATCAGCAGCAGTGTCATCAGCAGTGTCATCATCAGCAGTGTCATCATCAGCAGTGTCATCATCATCAGCAGCAGTGTCATCAGCAGCAGTGTCATCATCATCAGCAGCAGTGTCATCAGCAGCAGTGTCATCATCAGCAGCAGCAGTGTCATCAGCAGCAGTGTCATCAGCAGCAGTGTCATCATCATCAGCAGCAGTGTCATCAGCAGCAGTGTCATCATCATCAGCAGCAGTGTCATCAGCAGCAGTGTCATCATCAGCAGCAGTGTCATCATCAGCAGTGTCATCATCAGCAGTGTCATCATCAGCAGTGTCATCATCAGCAGCAGTGTCATCATCATCAGCAGCAGTGTCATCATCAGCAGCAGTGTCATCAGCAGCAGTGTCATCAGCAGCAGTGTCGTCATCATCATTAGCAGCAGTGTCATCAGCAGCAGTGTCCTCATCATCAGCAGTGTTATCATCAGCAAGTGCTGTCATCATCATCATCAGCAGTGTCATCATCAGCACTGTCATCATCATCATTTTCACTATCATTAAAGTCGTCTACATTGTACCATCATTACCATCCCAACCATTGTCATTAGATTATGTAGATCATAAAGGGTCCTTTCTAGCATGGTAGACTAAAGCACTTACCTTAGCATTTTATATCCTACTAGAATCACAATAAGAATGCTACACAAGCTACTCTCACCTCCACCTCCGGCATCTCTTTCCATCCTGAATCAACAAAGATGACCACAGCCTTGTCACTAAAGACTCCTGTTTCCTCTAATGCAACATCTAATGAGTTAAGGTACACCTCTGCCATGCCCACTGTACCTCATGTGCCTTTGGAGAAAGAGGAAAATAAAACAGATGACCAAAAGGTGGTGGCTGCATTGGTGAAAAAACCAAGGTAGGACTTCATTTTGTTTTGTGCATTAGCAAGCATCTGGTTCGATTACTGGATGAGGCGCTTCATGTGAGTTGAGTTTGTCAGTTTTTCTCCGGTTAGTCCTATTTTCCTCTCTTAAAACTAGTCATGAGATGAGTGTATAGAATATAGAATATAGTAAGAAGTGAGTGTGAGAGTCGTGTCCCCACTAGTGAGATGAGTGTTGGGTGTATGGAATATAGAATGTAGTAAGAAGTGAGTGTGAGAGTCGTGTCCCCACTAGTGAGATGAGTGTTGGGTGTCTAGAATATAGAATGTAGTAAGAAGTGAGTGTGAGAGTCGTGTCCCCACTAGTGAGATGAGTGTTGGGTGTATGGAATATAGAATGTAGTAGAAGTGAGTGAGAGTCGTGTCCCCACTATGAGTGTTGGGTGTCTAGAATATAGTAAGAAGTGAGTGTGAGAGTCGTGTCCCCACTAGTGAGATGAGTGTTGGGTGTCTAGAATGTAGTAAGAAGTGAGTGTGAGAGTCGTGTCCCCATAGTGAGATGAATGGGTGTATGGAATGTAGAAGTAGTAAGAAGTGAGTATGAGAGTCGTGTCCCCACTAGCAGTACTGTTGAATAATAATAATAATAACTTTATTTATATAGCGCTTTTAACATGGATAACTTACAAAGCACTTTACAACTATATACTTGCCATGTTAAAGAACAATTTTAAAACAGCACTTTAATTGGTTGCCACAGTTGCTTGTTTTGATTCAAGAGCCATGGTATATATAGTCTCCTTCGCATCCGTTTTTAGTTCCATCACGTAACACTCTCGGGCCACAAACAGCTGCTAAAATTCGAACAACATTCCTTTTCCTGCTTTTGGCCAAAATTTGGCTCTCATATTCCTGGAACCGTTCGCGCCAAGTTTTCTAGCCAATTAGAGTCTGTTAGAAATTCAAGACTCATGACGTTTCAACTTCAGTGTCGCTAGTTGAAAGATTGGTCACAGACGCAAGGCTAGCGGAGTGTTTGTTGTTGACTAAAGAGTAAAGATTTCTCCTCTAATTTCACTAGGAGGCAGAAAGAAACATATTATTGTATAGAAGAGAGCTATTTTCGTGAAAGTGAGCATTGCATAGGCTTCAAAAAGTAATTTGATAAATCACGAGACCATTTAACCGCCCGGTTTGTTTATTATATCAGAGGTCAGCATAGATGTCATCACATTTTAAATCCTACTCTCACCCTGATTGGTTGATAGCTCATTTTAATTGGGGTTTTATGGAACAAAGGGAAAGGAATGTTGTTCGAATGTTAGCAGCCGTTTGTGGGCCGAGAGCGTTACGTGACGGAACTAAAAACGGATGCGAGGGAGACTAGGGTATATACTGGTAGTAAACAAAGATTGAAAAGTTATAATATGAAGAGGACAGATTGCTTTCATCCATCTGTGGGCCCTCTTCTTCATTGATAATGTTACATTAACAGGATGTTTTTTTTCTTTTAGTCTTTCAGAGAATCAAGATTTATCTCAGAGTATCTGTCAGTCTGATGATCCTTCATCAAATGTATGTACATTGTTTACATATAGACTTTGTATAAAACACAGTATTGTTTTTGGTGTAAAGGATGATTAAAACCGAGGCCAATTTGTTTAGAATTTCTTCTGATATGAAGTCTTTCAAATTTTGATAGCATATGAATATATACTTGGTATGCACAGTCCAACCATCCATCCATCCAATCATCCATCCATTCATTCATCCATCCATTCATCCATTCATCCATTCATCCATCCATTCATCCATCCATTCATTCATCCATCCATTCATCCATCCATTCATCCATCCATTTATCCATCCATTCATCCATCCATTCATCCATTCATCCAACCATCCATTCATTCATCCATCCATCCATCCATTCATCCATTCATCCATTCATCCATTCATCCAACCATTCATTCATTCATCCATCCATCCATCCATTCATCCAACCATCCATTCATTTATCCATTCATTCATCCATCCATTTATTCATTCATTCATCCATTCATCCATCCATTCATCCATCCATTCATCCATCCATTCATCCATCCATTCATCCATCCATTCATTCATTCATTCATCCATTCATCCATTCATCCAACCATCCTTTCATTCATCCATTCATCCATCCATTCATTCATCCATTCATCCATCCATCCATCCATCCATCCATTTATTCATTCATCCATCCATCCATTCATTCATCCATCCATCCATCCATCCATCCATCCATCCATCCATCCATCCATCCATTCATCCATTCATCCATTCATTCATCCATTCATCCATCCATCCATCCATTCATCCATTCATCCATCCATCCATCCATCCATTCATCCATCCATTCATTCATCCATTCATCCATCCATCCATCCATCCATCCATCCATCCATCCATCCATCCATCCATTTATGCATGCATTGATGTGAAGCACTAATATTATAGTAATTTCGTACTATGTTTCTGTACATAGACAACACCAGCCAATACTGAACCCTGTAGAGACCGTCCTAAGAACTCACACAGACAACACAGAAGAAATAGCAAAGAAGCTAAGGTCTCACAGACTAAACACAAACAGCATGATGACCCATTTGGATTTGACGAGATTAAAGATGACGATCCATTTGGATTCAATAAGATTCAAAATGTTGGTCCTGTTCCCAATGCAAACGGCAATACAGTTATTACCACAGATTTATCACAAGATTTGAAAGATAAAGGACTTGCTAGAACTATGAAAACAAACTTTGATATGAAAAGTAATATGGAATTTGAGCCTCCTTGTAAGACTTTAAAGAAAGATATAAATGTACCTGCAGAAATGGAAGTATCTTCAAAACATATACAGAATGATAAGTTTGATGGTTCTATACTTCTAAACACATACACGAAGAAACAGAAGGCTTCAAGTTCTGTAAACTTGGATAACGAGAAATTCCCTACCCAAGGAACAGTGCCAGCGCCTAGTTCCATAGAAGAAAATATTGCCAAGGAAGATCTCAGCAAACAAGTTTGTTTAGGTAAAAAAGCAAAGCCAAAGCCACGCTCCAAGAAAGAGAAAAAGCCATTTTATTCAGCACTTGCAAAGTTGTTGTCTACTGGTCCATCTGAAGTTGCAGCTGTTGACAATGTAACTTCAAATATAGACGTTGTTTCTAAGTTGCCTAAGACGAAGAGTAAACGGACTAAGAAAGTAAAGAAGGCTACTCATTCAGAATCAGTGAGCAATACTTCCACAGTACATCAGGATAGTTTGCTTGCAAACTTGAATGAACAAGTAAAGAAGGCTACACATTCAGAATCAGTGAGCAATACTTGCACAACACAGCAGAATAGTTTGCTTGCAAACTTGAATGAACAAGTAAAGAAGGCTACACATTCAGAATCAGTGAGCAATACTTGCACAACACAGCAGAATAGTTTGCTTGCAAACTTGAATGAACAAGTAAAGAAGGCTACACATTCAGAATCAGTGAGCAATACTTGCACAACACAGCAGAATAGTTTGCTTGCAAACTTGAATGAACAAGTAAAGAAGGCTACACATTCAGAATCAGTGAGCAATACTTGCACAACACAGCAGAATAGTTTGCTTGCAAACTCGAATGAACAAGTAAAGAAGGCTACACATTCAGAATCAGTGAGCAATACTTGCACAACACAGCAGAATAGTTTGCTTGCAAACTCGAATGAACAAGTAAAGAAGGCTACACATCCAGAATCAGTGAGAAATACTTCCACAACACAGCAGAATAGTTTTCTTGCAAACTCGAATGAACAAGTAAAGAAGGCTACACGTTCAGAATCAGTGAGCAATACTTGCACAACACAGCAGGATAGTTTGCTTGCAATCTTGAATGAACAAGTAAAGAAGGCTACACATTCAGAATCAGTGAGCAATACTTCCACAATACAGCAGAATAGTTTGCTTGCAAACTCGAATGAACAAGTAAAGAAGGCTACACATTCAGAATCAGTGAGCAATACTTCCACAACACAACATGATAGTTTGCTTGCAATCTTGAGCGAAACTCAAAAGGATACAACTCCAAACCGTGCATCGGTCATTGTGTATGTCGATAACAAGTCTAGTTCAACAGTCAATTCTCTGATTCCTTTGGAGACCATTTCTCTTCCAGCAAAGCAGATGGACACTGGAAAAGGTCAAACCAAGAACAAGACTAAAAAAGTCCAGGGAATAAAGAATGATGCTAAAAGTAAAAAGAAGAAGAAAGAAAAGCCCTTGGACACTGTTGATAACAAGTCTAGTTCAACAGTGAATTATCTTGTTCCTTTGGAGACCAATTGTAAAGCTCAGGGTATTGTTAGTCCAGTAGAAACAGATTCTCTTCCATTCTCTGTCAACCAGTTGTTAGAATTCCACAAAACATCAGCTCAGGCTGCAGTCAAAGTGTTTGAGGAACAGAACATTGCATTGGATGTCCAGGGTAATTCAGCAGTAAAGCAGGATCAAATTGAAGCTAGAAAGATCAAGAAAGAGGGGAAAAGAAAGCCGAGTATAAAAAGGAAGAAGGATGTGAAGGAAGCATCTCAAAGTGAAGAAGAATTCCCGTCCAAAAAGGCTAGCAAAATAGTTGGGCAAACTCGTGCAATTCAAAAGCTGTTTGCAGAGCCTCACCAGGAAAGGTCCCCTGACAACAAAACAAGCATTAGTTCAGGTCACGATTTGGTCAACAGGTTCTTGGGATTGGAAGGAAAGAGCAAGTTTTTCCCTGATCTGTGTGTTGAAGCACCTACTGAAATTATCCTACGACAAGAAGAAAGCCAACCTGAGACCTTTAGTATGAACAATAAAGAAGTTGAAAAGAAAGAAAATGAAAGCACTGCAAGCGAATGCTCCACGACTCGAGAAGAACACAAAGTCCTTGACTGGAGAATGTCCCGTGCAAACAGGAGTTCCAGGTTGTCGTCAGAGAGCTCGGCACCAAAGACGGGAGTTTCTGAATGTTCAAATGTAGCAGTCAACTTTGTAGCCGATCAGACTGTAAGGAGCTTGACAACTGTGAACCGTGTCATGGAGCCTGTAGCTGTTTCAAGCTTACTAGGGATAGAGTACAAAGTAAGACAGATAAAAAGGCAAGAGAGCGGAGAAGACACAAGTAGCACCGTAATCGAACAAAGACGACGGAGAAAGAAGAGCAGAAAAGTATTGGAAAATGAGAGTTTGCAAGAGGATGAAACCAAGAATATCAAAGAAAAAGAACCCAAGAAGAACAAGAAAACCAAGATGGTTGACAAGGATGGAGATGAAATGAAGACAACAGAGCAGATTTTGAAAGAGGATGAACCGGTCACAGAAAAACCCAATAATATCAAAGAAAAAGAACCCAAGAAGAACAAGAAAACCAAGATGGTTGACAAGGATGGAGATGAAATGAAGACAACAGAGCAGATTTTGAAAGAGGATGAACCGGTCACAGAAAAACCCAATAATATCAAAGAAAAAGAACCCAAGAAGAACAAGAAAACCAAGATGGTTGACAAGGACGGGGATGAAATGAAGACAACAGAGCAGATGGTCACTGGACAACTTCAAGCTGAGAACGACACTAAAAAACTCCAGGGAATAAAGAATGATGCTAAAAGTAAAAAGAAGAAGAAAGAAAAGCTTTTGGACACTGAAAGTAAAGAGTTGATGGATACAGAGAAACGTGACGACAATGAAAGAAGTACAGAAAATGTGTTGAAGTCATCTGAGCTGAAAGACACAGAGATTTCAGGAGAGCACGGCAAAAAGAGTAAGAAGAAGCATGCAGGAGAGAAGGATTCCAAAGAGAAAAAGAGCAGGACTAAACCTAAAAATAAAGAGAAAGACGGGGAACAAAAAGGCCAAGAAAAGAAAACTAAAACAAAGAAAATCAAAGATGATATCTGTGAGTTGAAATTGCAAGTGAGTTTAGAGAATGAACACAAAGAGTTGCCAAAACCTCAAGAAACAACAAGTAGTGTAATCGCTGCTGATGATGTGATCTCAGCAAGTGTTGAGAAAACAAGTGAACCTGTTGTGGAACCTGAGAGAATGGACTCATCTATACAGGAGAGTGCTGTGGATGAGGAAAATGGTGTTTTGTATGATAATTTGGCTAAAAAGATGATGACTGATGATGTGTTGACTAATGTAACAGGTAAATGAAAACTTAGTTGTGTTGCTTTTTTCTTTCATCTTTGTTTCCTGTTGTTCTCTCCTTATTTGCACAGTTTTCTTTGCTTTTATTATCCTCTTTCTTCAGCCACCTCTCCCTTCTCATCTCTGTCACCATAATAATAATACATGTAATAACAATAGTTGTATTCCTTTTCTATTTGTGTATATATAAACAGTAACGTAACACAAACTTTTTTCATTTTTTCCGTGCATTTGCTTGTTATTGTCTTATATAAACTTCTTTTCTTTACACTTGTACAGCTTTAATTGCCAACCTGTCTATAATATTGAATTAATACTAGTAGTTACTCAGCTAGAATAGCTTTATAAGTTATTCTGAATAACCTGCTTTATAATATTTAATTAATACTAGTAGTTACTCAGCTAGATTAGCTTACAAGTTATTCTGAGTAACCTGCTTTATAATATTTCATTAATACTAGTACATGTAGTTACTCAGCTAGATTAGCTTACAAGTTATTCTGAGTAACCTGCTATAATATTTCATTAATACTAGTAGTTACTCAGCTACATTAGCTTACAAGTTATTCTGAGTAACCTGCTTTATAATATTGAATTAATACTAGTAGTTACTCAGCTAGATTAGCTTACAAGTTATTCTGAGTAACCTGCTTTATAATATTTAATTAATACTAGTAGTTACTCAGCTAGATTAGCTTACAAGTTATTCTGAGTAACCTGCTTTATAATATTTAATTAATACTAGTAGTTACTCAGCTAGATTAGCTTTACAAGTTATTCTGAGTAACTTTTAACTATTATCAGTTCTTCTTTTTTCTAAGTTTGTAAATGTTTTGTCATTTTAAGGTAATAAAGTTGTTGTTGTTGTTGTTAACGTTTTGTGAAGTTTCACTTTATTTGTTTTACTTCTGTAGCAGATAAAGAAGTGACTGAAGAAAAGCCTCTAAAAGAGATAACTATTGATAAACTTGCTGCCAAAAAGAAAACTAGTACAGAAAAGCCTCGCAAGAGAAAGAAGAAAAGCCAGGAATCTGGATCTGAAGGTGAGTCACTCTGTTTGTCTGTTGTTGGATTTCTGTTCTTAATAACTTTTGTCATGTAAGCTGGTAAGATTTCCCCCCTTTAGTAGGGGTGTCGAATGGTCTCCGCAAAAAGTCAGAGTCTCGCAAAAGTTTGGTCAAATTTTACGGGTCTCGAAGTCTCTTTTCCCCCCCCACAAAAAGCCGTCTCAGAGTCTCGAATTTTGAAAACAAAGGAAATCGGTGAAAAAGCTTCTCGGGCTCGCTAAAATATGCCTTGTCTCGGAGTCTCGCAAAGTCTCTCCTTGACCATTCGATACCACTTTTAGTCATCAAAACCATTATGAATCACTGTTATATTCACTATATAGTACTACTTTAATCATCATTTTAATTATCATAACTACATGTATTATCATTATTACCATCATCACCATCATTTTTATTACCACTACCCACTGTCATCACCATTAGTAGAACACATTTCAAATGACTGTGAAAAATTTACTGCACAGACGTGCCATGCCATGACCATGATGAATGAATCTGTGCCGTGACCGTGCTGTGCGCCATGGTTTTTCACAGTCATATAAAATTTGCTCTATGGTTACCACCACCACCACCATTATTTTTCATCATCATCATCATCATCATCATCCTCATCATTTTATCACCATCACCACAGACACTGTAACTTCTAGTACCTCATTCTAAAAAGATATTGTGATTAGCATATTATCATCAATGTCGTTATCATGATTAATACTATCATTAATTTTTCATTATCTTTACCCAGTTAAAGAAAAAAAGAAACGTAAAGTGAAGCAACCATCGGAGGAATTCTTTGTACAGGTACAACACTTGGCTTTGTATGGATTTCAAAAGGCAAAAAGTACAGCAAAAAGTACCTTTCTAAGCATTGAGCTTTGTAAAACCAACTTATCCAACTCTTGGGTCTTGTTAAAAGTCGTTATAATACATGTACATTGTATGTTCTAAAGTTACTGTTATGAATTACGTTCTCTTTGTCTGTTAGAATGGTGTTTGTTCCATGTTCCCTAAACTGCCAAGATGCAGAGACTGCCGAGATAAAGAAGATACTATGCCACCATCTCCAACTCACGATTGCTGTAGGTTCACCTTGTTTAGAAGGTAAGTTCAAGTTCATGATATTAGTTCCATTGATTGGAAAAGTATCCTCAACCCAAATAAAAATCTAAATGAGAAAGCACAAAACACACTCAATGTGTTTACACAAAGCAATGGAGCTTTTAATTATTTTTTATTTTATTTTTTTATTTATTTATTTATTTTTAATTTTTTATATTTTTTAATTTTTAATTTTTTTAATTTTTTAATTTTTTAATTTTTTAATTTAATTTAATTTAATTTAATTTTTTGTTTTTTTGTTTTTGTTTTTGCAATGGTGCTTGTTGGGTTTTCCATTTCTGTCTGTATTGGCTAACTGACTAGTTACTTCATTCAGTACCATATCACATTCAAGAGGGCACTATTACTCTACAGCAGAATGTTGTTAACTAATGTAGTCAGAACAAAAACAAAGTGTCTGTAATAATGTCAATGTGTCAATAATATCAACATTATTTTTATTTTTTATTATTTATTATTTTTAATCTTGTAAGAGAAAGAGCATCAAGTGTCAGGATGCTCCTAAAATTGATCATCATCATCATCATCATCATCATCATCATTATTATTATTCATTATCATTATTATATGCAAAGTTACTTTATACCTGTTGTAGACTCAAGAAGAAGAGGAGGTCTGGTAAAGTACATGTTGCAGGGTTTATGGTGCCAGAAAATGCTGAGAAAGAGGATCTGGATCCCTGGATTGCTCATGAGGATGGTAGGTTATAAGACATTAATTTAAACTAATCATACTTTTAAAAGTCAGACTACTAACTCATACTTGATATACTAACTTATATACTGTAGTTGTTACATTTTGTATCATTCTTTTGTAATGTAAATATTCCAATGTTTTTCTTCAGTGATCAACATCCTTAGCAAAGAAAGTGCTCTGTACATCCTGAGTAACGTAGCAGATGAGTTTTGTTCGTTGGTGCAGGAAGAGAAAGGAGCTAAAACATCCAGGGGTGATGGAGGTAATCATACACAAATGTACACTACATTTATACAATCCAACTCTAGAATCTTTTTGCTTTTCCCATGCAAGAACAGAGTAAGTAACTTATGATCAAACTCCAAACTCTCTTTTGGAATTCAAAAATTCTTTAGGAGAATTTAGGTTTTCATCAGAGATCACTTAGTACATTGTTCTTGCAAGTGACTTATGATCAAAACCCAAATTCTCCTCTGAAAATCAAAGAATCTCTAGGAGAATTTAGGTTTTGATCAGAGATCACTCACATTGTTCTTGCATTAACTCCTTCTTTTCAGTGCAGTGATAACTTGACCAACATTAATAATATTATTGTTGTTTGTTTGTATTCTCAGCCGTTATTTCCTATAAAAGAGCAGTTATTGGACTGCGTGAGATGTGTGATGCCTGTGCTACTACCATCTTTAACATACACTGGGTGTGTCAGAAATGTGGTTTTGGTGTGTGTCTGGATTGCTATGACTTAAGGGTCAAGGAGAAGACAAATACACAATGTAAGGACCATTATCACACAAACAGACTGGCTGCATGCATCGGCAGTACAGATGAAACCCTGCCTACTGTTTAAAAGATTTCTGTTTCAGATGATGATGATGATGATGATGATGATGATGGTGGTGGTGATGATGATGATGTTGGTCTGTTGTTGTTGATGTTGATGTAAGATCAAACATGAGAAAGAATGTTTCATCCAAACACCGAGAAGTGTGTTGATCAGTATTTAAACAAACGTAGAGATGTTTGGTTATCGGATAAATCACTCTTTCTCATGTTTGATATGACTTTTCAAACCGAGAAATTCAGAACAATTCACCATATTATATGCTAATTACAAACACATATCCAAATCATCTTCACAGTAGTGATTGTCTCTTTGATTTGAGAAGATAGTGATGACAATTATGGTGATGATAGCGATGACAATTATGATGATGGTGATGACAATGATGATGTCGGATAATGATGGTGATGATGATGGTGATGACAATGTGTTGTTGATAGTGATGACAATACTTTGCTTTCTAAATACAGGTGGCAAGAAAGTTTTTGAATTCAAATGGTTTCACTGTATTCCTGGTGTAAGCCATCAGCCAAAGAACCTGATAATTTCCCAGATTATTCCTAAAGAAGGTAAGTGTATAAAATAGTATTATTATTATTTTGTTCATGATGATAGTGATTACAGTGAAGATGATTATGATGAATAGAGAGTTGAGGTGATGATGATGATGATGGATTGCATTGTGGATGACAGTAGTGAATAAGACATGAAGGCAGTGATGATGTTGGTTACAATGATAATGATGGTGTTGTTGTTGATGATGATGATGATAGTGATTACAGTGAAGATGATTATGATGAATAGAGTTGTGGTGGTGGTGATGATGATGATGATGGATTGCATTATGGATGACAATAGTGAATAAGACATGAAGGCAGTGATGATGTTGGTTACAATAATAATGATGGTGATGATAATGATAATGTCAATAATAATACCACATTAAAGTTTTCATCTTGTTTCACCTTCTAGTTTTAAATGATCTCTCCATCAAACTCCATCACATCCGTACACATTGCAACATAGGAGAGAAGTGTCCATGTCAATGCAAACATGACCTGCCAAAGATAACAGAAATATCTCAACACACACAAGACATGGAAACACCACTGGATACATTTATAGAGGAGTTTACACCTGAACCAAATGGTCTTAACTCCCAGGAATTGAAGGCTACCACTGAAGCAGATGTTAACGATTCAACAAAGATGGAAACCAAAGCTGTTAAAACTGAGAACACTGAATCTAAGCCTCCCATGAAGAAAACTCTGATGGAGAAAGTCAGAGAGAGGTTAAAGGAGAGAATAGAAGCCCAGATAACTGACTCTCTTGGCTCTGATTCATCTTTGATTAAACAAGAAGTTCCTGAAGTAGATGACAAACAAGCTGTTAGCATCAGCATTGATGGAGAAACAACACAATTGGCTGCAAGGAGAGATAATGGTAACATTGGAGGAACATTAAAGCAAGATTTAATTGTTGAATGTGTGTCTAACGCATTAAATACACAAGATATGAAGGGTCAAAGCACAGTAATAAATACACCAAATAGTGTTTTGGATAAGACAGTAGGTAATCCTTTGTCAACAACAGGAGGGAGGAAGGATTTGAGCCTGGACAAAAAGCATGAACAAGGTATGTGGGTCCACAGATGGAGTCAATGTATAGTAATTTAGATTTTAATTAGATTATTTTATATTTAACACTAAGTAAGGTATGTTTTTGAGGGCCACAATTTTATCAGTTTGTAACTAGTTAATGCTACCCTCTATAAAGAGAGTCTGATGATGAAGATGATGGAAAGACGGGAAGAAAAGAAGGAAATGATTGACAATAAATAGTAATTGGATAGATGGATGAGAGAATGGATGGATGAATAATTGAATGAATGAATGGAGGGAGGGAGGGATGAATGGATGAATGACTGAATAAATAATTGAATGAAAAATGGATAAATGAATGTCAAAACAAGTAAATAGAATGGATTAATAAATGAATGAATAAATGAACAGACAGTTAGATTATTAAATAGGCAAATACTTGATATAGACAAGTGAAATATAGAAACAAGACGCTGACAAACAGCACTCAAAAATAATAATATCTAAAACAATTTTAAAATGTATCTTTTATTAATTTCAGAGCCAACAGTCCCTGAAAACAATACACTGGGTGTCGTCAACCTGTCAAGTGGGCTCACTTTACTAATGAATTACGACTCATCGTCTGAAGACTCACCAGAAATCAGTCCACGAAAATGTGCAGCAGAAACTGATCCATCAAGTAATGCATTTGACTTCAATTTAGGTTTACTCGCTCTGGTAGCTAGTAAGAGAACTGAAGTTACAAATACAGAGAGTCTGGATAGCCAGAACAGTGAGACGAATGGTGAGGATCAGTTAGATACACCAAAACATAGCCACCTCGATGCTCAATCAGACTGGTTTAAGAAAGAGGAGCTTGAGCAACAGAGTATCCAGACTGAAGACCAGATGTCATGCAGTACAAATGAGGTTGAAACATCTACAATAGGGGAAGTCACATGCTCTGAGGTAACCATGGATACCAGCTCCATAAGGGACCAGCCACAGCCCGATATGCTGATAACGAATGATGAGTACCCTGCTCCACACTCATTCATGTGTAATGGACGTTTGTTAAGGTTACACGAACCACATCACCCTGGCAACCGCGAAGCCTTTGCAAAACGATGGATAGAGGGAAAAGTAAGTGTTAAGTCATGTTTAATTAGTGAAAGCTTGTACAAAGCTTAGTGATAACTGTTGTTGCATTGTGAGATCACTTTTTACTGTAATGTGGCGCTTCATGTGAGTTGAGTGTAAAGTGGGGTTCAACTATGTGTTATGGAGTGTGCTCGTTTAAAGCTCATGTATGTATATGTATGTGTGTGCACCACAAATGCACACTATTTAGTTCTAAATAGTGATATTTCTCTTGTTTCTCTTGGTTCATTAGTGCTATATACAGGGCATCTGATAGAGTGCGGGGGGGGGGGGGGGGGACGAAGATAGTGCAGAATTGTTTTTTAAATAGTGCGGAATCGCACCCTCGCACTCTATCAGATGCCCTGTATATAGTGCAACATATTGCATGGATTTAGTATTTGCTAAACTTGTCTTGCAGCCTATTCTTGTCAGCAACATTGATAAACTACTAGATGATAATCTCTGGTCACCTGAATCCTTTGAAAAAGAATTTGGTAAGTTATAGAAAGACAAGACTAAAAAACATAATAAAATAAAAAACTTGGTTAGTTCATTTGGATTAAATATGATGATAATAATAAAAATAAAAATATATTTATATAGCACTTATCCACTAATTGTCCATAGCGCTTTACAATTGTATTACAGTGTGACTACACCAACCAAGGCCACCCAAACAAATTTTCATACAAATTATCCAATCACAATTGAGTATTTAAACAATAGAATCTGCACAAATGTTCAAATTTTCGCTTTAAAAGCATATATTTTACTTTATATGTGTATGCATATGATCAAGAGTGAACAAGAAACAGCTTAAATTGTAGAATTCGACTTCATTCTGTTATTCACCGTCACAAAAGTGATTAGAAAATTTGTATGAAAATTTGTTTGGGTGGCCTTGGTTGGTGTAGTCGCACTGTAATTGTTATTGTTGAATAAGAACTTTGTAAGTACAATAGCAATAAAAAATAAAATTTGAAAAGAAAGACAAGACTAAGGGCGACTGTAGACCATTAGTTCATTTTATATTGGTTTGGTTTGGCTTCCAGGTGAAGAGATCACCGATGTTGTCAATTGTCGTACTGGTAAAACTGTTGAGAATTTCAGTGTAGGTGCATTCTGGAAAGGATTTGAGTGTGTCAAAGGTACGTTTTACTTGGTGTTCACATTGACAACCTTTCTTCCGTCTTTCCCTTGGCATTTTTTTTTAAGGACACAAAAATAATATTTTTGGGAATGAAAACTTGCCCAAAATATATCTCTAAAGGTGTTGCAGGTTGCAAAACTTTGTTGCGCAAAGTAGAAGCTCTTTCTACTTCATGCAACAAAGTTTTGCAACCTGCAAAACACCGAAAATTAATTTGTTGCGCGACAAGTTGCGCGAACGATGGTAATACGAGAAACATTGCTCTGCAACTTGCAACTCCACAATCTGAACAATGTTGCACGACAAGTTGCACCATTTTGTTGCTCGTATTACCGCACCTTAAAGACATTTTCTCAACTTCCAATAATGGATGTCTTGACTATAGCATTGTCCTCTTCTTTGTTCAATGTGTTTAAATGCATCATTGATAAATATGGAAAATTATTGTTGTTGAGCTTTTTCTGTTATCGCTCTTTGCTGTGGAAAGGTCAGCTCGCTATCTAAAGGAAGCCGAGTCCCTTGGTTGTTTTAAACCTGTGTTAAGGATTTTTTTATTTTTATATAATTATAGTTACCGGTAATTCTTTGTGTAAAAGCACTGAGACTCATGTGTGATGCATTTTAAGAATTTTTTGGTGAACTTTATTTATTATTTATCAACTCATTGAATACACTGCCTAATCCCAATATCTCTGGCTCCAATGATGACAACTCCTCATGTTACATTGCAGACCGAGCAGTGGACAGCTGTGGAGAGCCAATGCTTCTCAAACTAAAGGTGAGAAATCTGAGCTTTTGTATTTAATCTATTCATAACACTGAGATTTTAGGCTCAACTCCTTGCTTCCTTGGTTGCATAGAGTCGTTTTTGTATGAGTGGTAAACCTATGGTACCGTGACACTCAAATTGCTTCCTTTCTGAAACAGTCAAAAAGTGTGCAGATGCATCTCATCCAATCAAACTCTTTCAATACGGCACGGCACGGTACTAATAACGTTCCCGCTCATATGAAAACAACTAGATAAGAAAGTTAGTTCTTTGAATAACACAGTCAACTCGATTCATAACACTTTGGTTGCAAAATAAATGTGTTATGTTGGGAAAGGTAAAAAAGTAAAGAACCTTGTTTTAACATCGGTAGTTCCTTTAGCCGGAGGCTAATCTTCCAGGAAGCCGGGCATTCATAAGTAACGCCTTGTGCATTCCCTTGACTTTTGTTCACACTTTTTCTGTCAGGATTGGCCGCCCGGTGATGATTTTAGTGAAAAGTTACCTTCTCGGTAAGTATTTATATATATTTATATTTATATATTTATATATTTATATTTACAGCAATACAGCGATTTGCAAAAATTCTGTAAAATTTAATATAATATCGATATATCGATATATAGTAATTTGCATAATCCTAATTCTTTGTTTTTAGCTATTATAAAGCCTGAATCTAAACCCAATTAACCTTTGTAGTATGTATGTGAAAAACAATTGAAACAAATTAACTTTAGAGGGCTTATTCAGCCATTTTATGATGAAAATTACCCACAATGCACCCGATATATTGATATATCGATCGATATTGATTTTTACAGAATTTTTGCAAATCGCTGTATGCAGAAATTCTGATCCTTTTGACTAAAATACACATATATATCAAAGACCTACTTGAAACCATGGGATAGCTTCCATGATATTTTTTTCATAAAGCCTTGCTGGCAGACAACTAGAAAAAAATATCAGCGTAGCCATCCCATAATTGTAAGTAGGTTTTTGATATATATGCATTTTTGTCAAATGGATCAGAATTTCTGCATATTACTGTATTTATATTTATATATATTTATATATATATTTATGTTTGAAGTTAAAAGAAAATGAACAATAGAGCAGAGATGTGGTGTACCTAAGGTTTTATCTTGGCAACAATTAGCTAATAACTTTTACTTCTTTTCTAAGATTCAAGAATCTAATGGATCATATACCATTACCTGACTACACGCGGCGTGATGGATTGAGAAACCTCGTGGCAAGGTAACACTTTTTAAAAGAGACAACAATTGAAAGTAAATCATGGGAAAGTAGAAAAGAAGGAATGAAGTCAAGGAGATGGAAGGGGAAGGGATAAAAGGAATTTAGAAAGTTGGAAAGAAGGAACAGAAGAATGGAAGGAAGAAAGGAAAGCAATAAGATGGAAGGAAGGAGAGAAGGAAGGAACAAATAAATGTAAGGAAATAATTAGAATAGGAAAGAAGATACATACATGAATATGAGGTAAGAATGGATAGGATGGATGGAAGGAAGGAAGAGACAAAAGAAGAAAACGAGAGGGACTGAGAGAAATAATAATAATAATAATAATCTTTATTTTAAGTGGGTTTACAAATACAGCAATACAACAATACTGGTTTCCAATTTGGGATCAAGGGATCAAGTGAAGCAATGGGCTTGTGTCACCTGTCACGTGACTTTTTAAATTTTCACCGAAGACAAACGAAAATATCATAACTTGAAAGAGCATACTAAAATTAGTAAAAGTGGAAAATTTCAAAGGAATCAAGCAAATAAGACAAAAGTTAAAGGCTTTCAAAGTTTCCCGCTTTGACAAGGATTTGTATGGGTTTTCGCTTGGAAGGCAAGCGTTGCCCTCCAACATACATTTCCATACAAAAAAGTTCAAGTTTGAATGCCTGTAACTATTGCCCTATTTACTTAATTCCCTTCAAACTTTCCACTTTTACTAACTATAGCATGCTCTTTCCAGTTATGGTATTTTCGTTTGTCTTCGGTGAAAATTTAAAAAGTCACGTGACAGGTGACACAAGCTCATTCTCTGTTATTTGTTTCGTTTTACTTGCAGACTGCCAACCTTCTTTGTCAAACCAGACCTTGGACCAAAGATGTACAATGCATACGGTAATATAAGACCACATAAGATGCTAGTCTCATTACCTTATTATTCTTATAACTTACTTATACCTGCATCAAATAAGGGACTTGTCAGAATTTAGCTAGGGGGAGGGGGGGGGGGGGGGGTGGAAAATGGGGGAGGGTCATAACTTTTTGAGTCCTGAATAATGGATAAATAGGCAATGAAAAAGGGAGTATTTTGGTATTTTAGGCCAAGCCCAAGGGGAAGGTCAGGAAATTTCATTCCCATTGCTAGGGGAGGGTCACAACATTTTCAACGCTCAATTTAAAATCTCCCCCCCCCCCCCCCCCCCCCCCCCCCCCCCCCCCCCCCCCCCCCCCCCCCCCCTCCCCCTGTTAATTTCTGACAAGTCCCTAATTATTGTTTAAATTAGAATATGTAACAGATACTGGGTGCTAGATTTTGAAAAACAGCTAGTTGAGGATTAACGATGCCCTCTAGCTCTTAACTACTACAGTGCTGTGCGTTTTTCACATGAGCCTAGTGGCTTGGATGTATATAAATGTTTAGTAGCGTTAAATATTCTTATTGTTGTTTTATTTGTGTAGGTTCAGCAGCCCATCCTACTGAAGGAACAACTAACTTACATATTGATATGTCTGATGCTGTTAATATAATGGTAGGCTGCGTAAATGTATCGACAGTTAACTACACACTCTTGCAGACAGCCTGCTATTACACAAATTGCAGAATATTCACTGATATAACTATCTCTTTGTGGACTTTTGTCATTGTGGACACCAAAAATGGACCCAAGATGCATGGCTGCTATAATGAGAGTTGACTGTACTCATTCATTGTTACAGTCACCTTGTCACCTTATCACACGGACACCTCACTATCACACGGACACCTCACTATCACACGGACATCACTATCACACAGACACCTCACTATCACATGGACACCTCACTATCACATGGACTATCACTCACTATCACATGGACACCTCACTATCACATGGACACCTCACTATCACATGGACACCTCACTATCACACGGACACCTCACTATCACACGGACACCTCACTATCACACGGACACCTCACTATCACATGGACACCTCACTATCACATGGACACCTCACTATCATCACATGGACACCAGACACCTCACTATCACACGGACTACCTCACACGGACACCTCACTATCACATGGACACCTCACTATCACACAGACACCTCACTATCACACGGACACCTCACTCGCATGGACACCTCACACACACGGACACCTCACTATCACACGGACACACTCACTATCACACGGACACCTCACTATCACTACCGACACCTCACTATCACACGGACACCTCACTCACTATCACACGCACGGACACCTCACTATCACACGGACACCTCACTATCACACGGACACCTCACTATCACACCGACACCTCACTATCACACGGACACCTCACTATCACACGGACACCTCACTATCGCACGGACACCTCGCTATCACACGGACACCTCACTATCACACGGACACCTCACTATCACACGGACACCTCACTATCACACCGACACCTCACTATCACACCGACACCTCACTATCACACGGACACCTCACTATCACTCACACCTCACTATCGCATGTACACCTCGCTATCACACGGACACCTCACTATCACACACCTCACTATCACACGGACACCTCACTATCACACACCTCACTATCACACGGACACCTCACCTATCGCCACCTCACTATCACACGGCCACCTCACTATCACACGGCCACCTCACTATCACACGGACACCTCACTATCACACGGACACCTCGCTATCGCACGGACACCTCACTATCGCACGGACACCTCGCTATCACACGGACACCTCGCTATCGCACGGACACCTCACTATCGCACGGACACCTCGCTATCACACAGACACCTCACTATCACACGGACACCTCACTATCACATGGACGCCCTGCACCTTACCTTACCTTAACATGAAGCAGGACAAAAAAAAGGGAACACTGAAACTTATTCAGATGCATAAGCATCGGCTATAATAAGAGTGACTGTATCTGACACGGTGAAATCATCAGTAACATAACAAATAAGTTGATATACAAATAAAAAATTTAAATATATGCATACTATTACTGCATACTGATTTACATGATTGCCGTGTGGAAATCTGATGTTCAGAGTATCTGGTTTATTTCCCTTTTAAATTGCCCAATAGAGTCAAGGTTTCTTATCCGTGATGGTAGATTGTTACATATTTGAGCCCCACTGTAATTCGTGTGTGGCTTGGACTTCTGTCAGAATTTCTAAGATTATATGCCTCGTTTTAGTGTTAATTTTATTTAATCAATGTTCTTTATTAATATGTTCAGGTTTACGTTGGTGTTCCTAGAGATGAGGGCGCTGGTGAGAGAGAAAGAACAGGTAGGTCAAAAAAATCAAAGTTACTCCTTTCTCTCATCATCATCATCATCATCATCATCATCATCATCATCATCATCATCATCAATCATCATCATCATCATCATCATCATCATCATCATCATCATCATCATCAATCATCATCATCATCATCATCATCATCATCATCATCATCATCATCATCATCATCATCATCATAATTTTATTACTTATATAGCTCAAAAATTACACTGATAGCATTCTTTCCATGTTGCCTTTCAATCTATATTCAATTGAATGTAATTACTGTGTTTAAATAAAGTTATCATTTATTCATTCATTCTGTCACTCTGGAAGTTTGCTTTCCCATTTGTTGTCTGGGTGTCTTTCTTTCCTTTCTTCTGCCTATCTGCCTTTCCTTTTCTTTGTCTGCTTGCACTGTCTGACTACCTTTCCTGTCTGTCTGCCTATCTGCCTTTCCTTTTCTTTGTCTGCTTGCACTGTCTGACTACCTTTCCTGTCTGTCTGCCTGACTACCTTTCCTGTCTGTCTGCCTTTCCTTTTCTTTGTCTGCTTGCACTGTCTGACTACCTTTCCTGTCTGTCTGCCTATCTGCCTTTCCTTTTCTTTGTCTGCTTGCACTGTCTGACTACCTTTCCTGTCTGTCTGCCTATCTGCCTTTCCTTTTCTTTGTCTGCTTGCACTGTCTGACTACCTTTCCTGTCTGTGCCTATCTGCCTTTCCTTTTCTCTGTCTTGTCTGATTGTTTCTATCTGTCTGTCTGTCAGTCACTCTCTTTCTGTCTGTAACATTATACAGTGTTCATGACTGTTATAAATTTAATTGTCTTTCGTTGTGTAGCGGCGATCAAAGCTGTTGATATAGCTTGTGATGAAATACAGCAACAAAGAGTAAGAAGAGAAACAGCCAGAATAGTAAGTAAACAACAAGAATGAATCATTGTGGCAAATTATCTATGTCATAACATTATCTATAATGCCTGCCATGGTATTGTCACACTGTTCTTGCAAGAACCCCCTTCACATATTGCTATGTGCTTTCAGGGTGCTTTGTGGCATATTTTTGAAGTAGATGATGCAGATAAAATAAGAGAATTTCTATTAGAGGTAAGAAGTTGTCCTTTAGTAGCATGTTGTAGTAAAAGGTGATTAATCCAAATGAGCCAGGAGTTACTGTTAAACAACTACATCCACACTTGATCGCCCTACTTAAATGCAACATAACTATAATATTCAGAATCTGTCTCTGATTATGTCATTGTTCATGAAAACTAATACCCCATTCACACCAAGGCTTAAACATGTTTTAAGGTGGTTTAATTAAACAGGTTTACAAAATTATCTACAAACGCCACGCAACATTTGGCACAAAACTGCTGGTAAACTGTCCTTTGTGTTGCATAGTATAAATACCAGATAGTTTGATTCTTGTGAAATTAGATGCTCTCAGATTATAGAAGCTAGAAAAACCCAGTTTAACTAAACAAGTTTTGGTGTGAATGGGGCATTAGACTCTAAATCAATCAATCCATCTTAACAGTCCTGGCTCCATTTGGATACATACATACATACATACATATAGTTTATTTAAACACGGTAAAATCATCAGTAGCATAACAATATAAGTAGTGATATACAAATAAAAATTAAAAATATATGCGTACTATTACTGCATACTGATTTACATGATTGCCGTGTGGGAATCTGATGTTCAGAGTATTCGGATCAATCACGTTTTACTTCTATTAGAACAGAAATTCTATATGTGATTGAGTTATTTCAAGGACTTTTATTATTGCATTTCCTCTTGGAGTGCAGCTTGTTGTGGGCCAAACTTGTAATGAGATTCCTTTTGTGTGTGCAGGTCGCCAGAGAATGGAATCTGAAGTATCCAACTCACCACGACCCCATACATGACCAGGTATCTGTACATGTATCTATCTGTGTGCCTGTCTGTCCGTCTGTCAGGCAGGCAGTCATTCAGGCAGGCATTCAGTCAGGCAGCCAGTCAGGCAGTCATTCAGGCAGTCATTCAGGCAGGCAGGCAGGCAGGCAGGCAGTCATTCATTCATTCAGTCAGTCAGTCATTCAGGCAGGCAGGCAGTCATTCAGTCAGGCAGTCATTCAGTCAGGCAGTCATTCATTCAGGCAGGCAGGCAGGCAGGCAGGCAGTCATTCATTCAGTCAGTCAGGCAGGTAGGAATGGTACTTAATAATGAACTCGGATGCCTTTAGCATGGTTTAGCAAGTCTCAAACACAACACATTGCAAAGATGATGACACAGAAAACACCTTCAAATGGTGCAACTCCATTTCCAAGATTGTAGCTTTTTCATAATAATAATAATAATAATAATAGCATTTATTTAAACACGATAGATTTACAGCATGGCTCGTGTGGTCGTGGCCTATTTATTACACCAAAAAAGCCATTGATCTCACACCTTCCTCACATCTTGTCATATTTGTTCATTCTCTTAATTTCAGCGCACTGCTATATAATAATTATACCTGAGTAGTTTTAAATAAATTCTTATTTCTGTATTCAGTGTTTTTATTTGGATGAAGAATTGCGTGCAAGATTAAAGAGAGATCATAATGTGGAGGGTTATGCCATCTGTCAGTGTTTAGGAGATGGAGTGTTTATTCCTGCGGGGGCTCCCCACCAGGTGAGATACTTATTATCATTGTCATTAATGTGATTGTCATCACTGCTGATACTACCAATATTGCAACTTTATCAACAGCATTACAATCACCATCACCATCATTAGTACATACATGTACATGTACTTCGTCATCACTGTCAACATCATTACCATCACCATCATCACTACCACCATCATCAATACCACCATCATTACCATCAATACCACAACCATCATCATCACCATCATCAATACCACCATCATCATTACCACAACCACCATCAATAACCACCATCATTACCACCATCATTACCACAGCCACCATCATCAATACCACCATCATCATTACCATCATCAATACCACAACCACCAATACCACCATCATCATTACCAGTATCATCATCACTACCACCAAATTACCAACTTCATTACCATTACCATCATTATTAGTACCATCATCATTGTCGTATATTGTTGCTTCTACTTTAATAATGTACCTATCATCTTGTTTGTTTTAAGGTTCGTAATCTGTACAGCTGTGTAAAGATAGCCGAAGACTTTGTTTCACCAGAGGTAGGTGTATCCAGAATTCATGGTTTCCCTTGGTATCCTATTGCATATTGTTGTGCACTGTATATACATGTACTTACCTGTAGGTCTATTATTTTCAGCGTATTGGGCATTGTTTTAAGACTACACAAGAGTTTAGACATCTGTCTGATAAACACACTAATCACGAGGACAAACTACAGGTATGAATTGACTTGTGATCAAAACCCAAATTCTCCTTTGAAATGCAAAGAATCTCAAGGAGAATTTAGATTTTGATCACAAGTCACTTACTCCTTTTTTTTGCAGGGAATCCTTCAATTCTCATTCTCTCACACCTCTTCTTATCTATTTGCTTTTCTGTCATTTCATTTGCTATATGGTATTTACCACATGAGGCCACAACACTCAAAAATAATGGTTTATTCTTTAGAGCTTAGAAACCTGTTTCCCTCAAAGCTATCTAAATTATTTACATACATTGAAATATTATCACGTTTATTAGAATTACGATATATACTACAGATACAGTATCAGCGGACGTGTTGTATGAGATATACAATCACAAGCCAAAGGCGAGTTGTTGATCTCATACAACACGGACACAAATATTGTGTCAGACTTATCATATCCACAGATGTCTAAGATAATGTTCTACTATAATTTTCAAGATACCAGTAAGTTTGGCCAAGAAAATCCAACTTAAAGTTGACGTAAATGAGGACGATTTTGTATCAGATATACAAGCTCTGCCACGGTTGTGATTTCTATTGTTTTCCTCATGAATTATTCAAATATGATACCATAATATTGAATTACTTATTCAATTATATTTAATCTATTATAACTTTCTTTAAATTTTACTAAATTGCAGATAAAGAATATTATTTACCATGCTGTCAAGGATGCAGTATATGTCTTACAACACCACGAAAAAGAACAACCTGTACAGAAACAAAGTGATAGACAAAATGAATCATAAATCAACAACCTTTCCAAGAAAGATAACTTTTTATCCATCATGTGTTCCACAAATGATCATATACTTTTTACTAACAGCGCAACATCTGGGCTTTCCTCAAACATTCCAGCAGTGGGTTGGTGAATGCCTGGGTTTCTGAGGATATATCATGTCTGAATGAGAACAAATGTTGTCATGAAGTTCTTACTGGTCTTTCAATGTCACTCTCCAATACACGCATCAAGAGTTCCAGACTTCCGGTACGCGCGCAATGCATTGTGAGATTATTACAAAGGAAAAGTGAGCACCAAGTGAGCAAAAACAAAGCTTGGGCTCCCTGTGTCTAGAATTGGTGCTCACTTTTCCTTTGTAATAATCTCACAATGCATTGCGCGCGTACCGGAAGTCTGGAACTCTTGATGCTTATACAGTCAAGGGGTCAAGAGATCTATGTAGCATAAGACAAAGTGATTGATACACACAGTTTAGAGAAAAATTAGTTACATCAGTGCAGTGGAACCCTGCATTATGGCAACCATCAATATGACTACCTCGATATTATGGCCACCTAATTTTACTTGAACAATGGTTCAGTTATACAATCTCCTGGTGCTATTATATGGCCACCCGGTTATTATGGCCAGTTTTCTCTGGCCTGTAGGTGTCTGTATTAACAGGGTTGCACTGTAATCAGGGTCATACAGGGTCATACACCTAACTTGTGACAACCTTTATTCTCGTTTGCACAGTTCTTATTGTGAACTAATGCTTACTAAGTACCGGTAGATAAACTCACATGCAACATTATTTTATTCAGCAAAGTAGCCATTTCAGAGTTGATGTTCGCAATGAATTGTGCGGCTGTTTCAGGGGATGTTTTCATTTCAATGCAGCGACAAGTTTCAACAATGCTTCTCCTAATGTTACAATAATTAGACATGCAGTAGTGACGTCCCCCTAAACAGTACCACAATTCCCTGCAAGCACCAACTCCGAAATAGTGAATACTAGATGCAGTGGACAAACAGATTGAATATAATATTTATAACCATTAATCTCTGCTTGTCTCAAATAGCTTTATAAATAGATTGAATTATTTGCCATAAAGATATTTAGTATACAGTATATACTTATTTTTTAAAGGTTTATGCTTTTTCTGTAAAAAATATGAAATAAAATATTTTTGTACTCTTTCATATTTTTTTCAGCGTTTCTTTTGGAGAATGAAATAATCTGTTCAGCACAACATAATACTTCTATCATTTCATCACTCTTCTTGCCATCCATTTTCTGTTTCATTTGTTCAGACTGTATTTCCTGCATTTTGACAATAAATACACCTTCTCTTGTCACTGCCTCTAACTGATCCAACTTTGTTTACACTACATAAGGATTTAAAAACTTTTCTCGTAATGCAGAGAAAAAAATGATATGTTTAAACACATTTTTTACACTACATAAGGATTTAAAAACTTTTCTCGTAATGCAGAGAAAAAACCAATATGTTTAAACACATTTTTTACACTACAATAATAAGGATTTAAAAAGGATTTAATAAGGATTTAAAAACTTTTCTCACAATGCAGAGAAAAAACCGATATGTTTAAACACATTTTTTACACTACAATAATAAGGATTTAAAAAGGATTTAATAAGGATTTAAAAACTTTTCTCACAATGCAGAGAAAAAACCGATATGTTTAAACACATTTTTTACACTACAATAATAAGGATTTAAAAAGGATTTAATAAGGATTTAAAAACTTTTCTCACAATGCAGAGAAAAAACCGATATGCTTAAGAGGATATTTATTTCAACATCGCGTAATATCCGCCAAAAGCGCCAAAAACCAGCCCTTTTGGACAGTTTGAATTTCGATTTTCGCTTTGGATTAACACTCTAATTTTATTTTAACCAAGCACAAACTATTAAAAACAAAGTAAATTGTCTGCCTAAAGCTGTTTTAGCGTTGTACAAAGCCATTTTCCTGCTTTTTGTTTCAAATTTGAGGTAATTCAGGGGAAAACATCAGCAATACTAGCAAATATACAGATCTAGCCCATGTGGACAGTTTTCAAATCAAATTTTCACTTTGGATTAACATTCTAATTTCACTTTTACCGTTCAAAAACCATCACAAATACCTTGAACTCTTTGCTAAAGCAGTTTTAGCCTTGTACAAAACGTATTCTCCATGCTATTGGTTTTTGGCGCTCAATACGCGCGCTCGTAAAAAATATCCTCTTAAACACATTTTTTACACTACAATAATAAGGATTTAAAAAGGATTTAATAAGGATTTAAAAAGGATTTAATAAGGATTTAAAAACTTTTCTCACAATGCAGAGAAAAAACCGATATGCTTAAACACATTTTTTACACTACAATAATAAGGATTTAAAAAGGATTTAATAAGGATTTAAAAAGGATTTAATAAGGATTTAAAAACTTTTCTCACAATGCAGAGAAAAAACCGATATGCTTAAACTACATAAGGATTTAAAAACTTTTCTCGTAATGCAGAGAAAAACCCAATATGTTTAAACACATTTTTTTACACTACATAAAGATTTAAAAACTTTTCTCGTAATGCAGAAAAAAAACCGATATGTTTAAACACATTTTTTACACTACATAAGGATTTAAAAACTTTTCTCGTAATGCAGAAAAAAAACCGATATGTTTAAACAAATTTGGCTGAACAATGAAGGCCTTGCGATGCTGTTTTTTAATGTAACTATCCAGAACTGTGTCCTTGCCATTCTTAGCATAGCAAGGCTGAGTGCTCAGATAATCCACAACCTCTTGCGCTCCACTTCGAGGGAATAACATGGCTGGAGTGCAACATTCTGGTGCAGACATGAAGCTGTAAAAGTGGGGTGCAAAAATTCGTCTTAGGTTAAGGAGGTGTGGTCGTCCTATTGCTAGTACTACCAGTGCCATGTATATCACAAATGCAAGCCATATAAGGTAGGTCTGACGGCGAGTTCTACTTATGGTAGAATTTGTGTAGACAAACAAGAGGATTGTCCCAAAGACCATACTGACACCAAATAACTCGGAAAGACGATCTGGTTCTAGACTTATGTAGCCTAGTAACCGTTCTGGATGATAGAGCTTGATATAAGTTACATTACTAATCTTGTATCGATTCTCTTGCGTCGAAAGTGAGTTATGATGACTGGAATGGAATTGAAAACGAGAGCTTAAAATGTCAGTAAGCACTACAAACAAATCTTCAAGAGGGTAGGCATCGTCTTCCACCAACAGCACAAACTTTGGGTTTTGGACAAGTGAAGAATTCAGACAGTAGACATAGTCTTGCTTTTCCTTCTCAAAGATGTTCCAACTTTTAAAGCTTTGATCATGCACATTTTCATATCTATTCATCACTTGGACTACAGACACTAGATCAATAGCTTCCTTGTGAATCTCTGGTTGACCATCCACATTGCACACAGACAGGGAAACTTTTAAATTGAAGGTTTTCTTTCTTTGTGCCTCATAAATCAGCCACAACATCTTCCAAACAACCTGGGTTAGATACTGTGGTTCATGGTTGTAGTTTTTTGCTCGATTTCGTGCTGTTGTGATAACTGTGATTGCTAAATCAATGGGTGGCTTCAAAGACCTAATGTTTTCAATCATCTTGGTAATATTTTGAAGAATAGATTTCATTTTCTGCACTTCTATCAGTCTAAAATGATTCTCCTTCAACATTTGATCCCTTCCAGCTTTGGAATCCATGGATTTGAGGTTGTAAATTGAAAACTGCAGATTTGAACACAATAGTGGAAGAATGACAACAAATGTTAGCATGTAGAGCAGGAATATGTGGCGTGCTGGTCGATTCTGCATTCCGAATTTGATACACGTAAGCTTTATACATCTCATTGTTCTAAACCTGTTATATTATGCATACAAAGAAGGTTGTTTTCGCAAACAAAGAACACTCGACTGAGCCAGACACTTTTGTTCACATTTTTGCGTGAGGCACACACCAACGATCCATTTACCAAGTCTTTTAAAATGATTTATCCTGTTATTCTTGTTGTTTGAACATTTATGATTTTTAAAATTGATAGAAACGCCCAGGCACCATAACAATGGAAGTGCAGACCTGGGTTCTAACCACAGGTAGCCCAAACATTCGACGAGCTTCAGTAAAAGTCAAAGAGAATTTGACTGGCATTTTGCGAGATATAAATAATGTTCTTCATTTCTGAAAGAGCGACGACAAGAAACAAACAATATTTAAGGTTAGTTTTGTCATATGACAGGTATTTCATTTGCAATTTTTTCACGATTGATACGCGGTATTTTAAAGGATATCGGCTTGACTGCACAATTTTACAGTCCCCGTTTTGTAATGAATTCGTATAAGCTTATATTCGTATATTACTGATTATAACCTTATAGAACTGACATAACATGCTTGTTGAAGAGAATAATGAATCTAAAATCTGGTTTTCATTTACTAGTATTTAAACTGTCAGCTCGCAATGTATTTTGGCGCCAAAATTCTGAATTCCTTCACCTTCATACTTCCGGATATTCAAACACAGTTCAGATACAAACCTTTGAAAGGGTTTTTAATTCATTTTTGGTAAAGAAACATGGTATACTTCTATACAAAAGAGATGGGTATATCTAGCTAAAATACAAAGTTGAAAATTGGTTGAATCTATGATGATGTCATCATCAGCATCATTATACAGTATATAAAGAGTATCTATATCTCACCACAGGCAGCCCAACCATTGCTTTTGAGGCTACTTAAACAATGAATAAAAATATATTTGTATGCACACGTCTTTTTTGATGGGTTTCCTGTGGTAGAGTATGCGCACGCAATACGTATTATATTGGGTTCCCTGTGCATAGAAATGTGTAATGTTGGGCTCCCTTGTGCGTGTCCCTGGAGACTCGCCCACATAAATTCAGTATTGAAACATGAATGACAGCCGTGAAGACAAACGTGTCTTATGGGACGCGAACAGGGGAGCCCAACAATAATAATAATGCATTTCTATGCACAGGGAACCCAACATGGGTACATATGTATTGCACATGTGCTCGCTCTACCACAAAAGGCACGTACATAAAAATATTTATTTATTTATTTGCCTGAGAAGCAATGGTTGGGCTGCCTGTGGTCTTACCTCTGGATTTTTGCATGGAAAGCTGAGCTCTAGAGTTGAGAATTCTCTCTCCACCATTTGATAACACAACCTTTTTACTTACCAAGATGAAGATCAAAATGACTACATCCAACTGTTTGTTTCCAGCACAAAGTGCAAATGTATGACCACCTATAATGTATTTGCATACTTTTGTCTCGGTCATTATCCAATCAGCTTTGCAGAGTTGTCTTATCTCTGATCTAACCGCTAATTGGAGGATGGCGAGACAAAAGTATGCAAATACATTAAAGGTGATCATAGTTGGGAGCTTTGCACTGTAAGATCTTTGTTGAGTGTCTTTGCAATAATTACAAAAGTGACCACATCTGACCCCCCTCCCCTCACCCCACACAATCTGGAAATAATGCATTATAAGTAATACATTTATTGGATGTAATCTCTTGATTTCAAAACCTCTCGTAAATACACGGTTGTTCACACTTATTGTATAGCAAATCAATGACACAATACTATTTTACTTTGATCACCATTTTATTATATTTGCCTGACAAAAACAAACTCCCTTCTTCTAAATAATCTCTACTTATATTAGATATTTAATATCAGTTTCTTTTCATTGTCTATAGATATATTATCATTTTAACTACCTTAAATTAGGCTTTTAATATGCAGAACGCACCCTTGATGTTGTGCCTTTACTATAGAAAACTTAAATTCCATATTGGGCATAAAAGCAGAGCTGTGTGTCAGAACAATCCTCAGGGAGTAGGGGTAGGGTAACTGGTAATAAACTTAAGGGGGAGGGAGTCAAAGTGAATACCACAAGTTCAGATCATTCCTCAGGGAGTGGGGAGAGGGGAGGGAGTCAGTGAATACCACAAGTTTCTTGGTTTGAAATCATTTCAAGTGTGACCTGGTCTCCTTCGCAGCCGCTGTCCGGGTCGTCATGTAACGCTCTTTCCAAACAGAGGCTGCGAGGGAGACTAAGTGTGACCTTGATGGATGCCACTTCTTTGCTATTATATACAATTTCTTGAAGTATTTACAAACCAAGAACAATGTAGATACAGAGATTTTCTGGTTCAAGGGAGGGCATGCAAGAGGAAGGGGAGGAGAGGGGCTAAAACTGTCCATCGTAGCTAAAATTCCCAGTCGGAAATATGAGCTTCCACTCAGCATCTGCTTTCACTTGTTGTTATTGTTTATACCAAACAAAGCAATGTATAAACCGATGCAATAACATAACTTACTTTTAACTTATAAAGCAACATTATATTTCTAAATTGTACACTATTGTTATCAAAAATATTGTTCTTCTTTCCCTGGTTTATTTCTACAGTTTTTTCACTACTTTCTTACTATGGCATAAAACATTTGTAATTTGATTATAATGATAGTCATACGTCTTTAGTTAATACTATATTATTGCCAAAAAATAATGTCTAATTATTACATGTATTCGTGGAAAACCTCAAAAAAATAATAATCTTGGAACAAGAGAAAATGATAAATATTTAGACCTAAATTAAAACATTTCTCTATAAAGACAGACTTCACTACTTGTGCAACACTAGTGATCCAAACACACAAATCGGCGAGATTATTGGGTGTTTCTTGGTGCTACAATCTGCATTGTATTCTTGGTTAGGTTTCTTTGTATGCAGGGTATTGTTTTGGTTCAAGTTCATTCTTCTCGTTCTTTGTGTTCATTGTCTAACGTCATCTGGTGTTCTGCAACACCAAGAAACCTCCAGATTATTGCACAAGTCACATGACCAATAGAAATCTACACTCTGGGGGAGGTGGGGGGGGGGGGGGTACTCCCTTAAATTTTTAAATTTAGGACGAGGGTGTGCCGCTGAGTCTCTGAGACCCTGGACCTGTTCCAGACAAAAAAAAGATAATTTTGCGACCCTGTTCCAGACAAAATGGCCAAAATAGGTATCCTGTTCCAGACTAGAAGCAATAAAAATATACTCTGTTCCAGAGTATTATTTCCAGAGCAAAACTGAACATAAAATATACCCCTGTTCCAGACAGAAACAGTGATTTGTATACCCTGTTCCAGAGTCAGAGAGACAAAAACCATACCCTGTTGAGCGGCACATCCCCGTATAGTCCATATATGGGAGTACCCCCCCCCTCCCCGGGAGTTTCCCTTATCTACCATCATTCCTTGTGGAATACACCACTTCACAATTCTGTCGAGTACCCAAGTTGGTACCAAACGAAGTTGGCCTTGTGCAAATACAATAATTATTATTATTGAATGAAAGCACAAGGCCAAACTGGACTTGATACCATTGTTCGTGGCTACTAAACAGAACCGTGAAGTGGTGTATTACTTGACTTCAGTAAACATCATCAATATCCGGTATGGTGAGGAATTACAAGTTCTTCAATATAATTGCAACTGCTAAGATAGCACATGGAGCGGGGCAATGTTTGACCACCTTTTGAGGGGGATAATGAGATTCGAAGACTTTTATTGGTTGATTGAAACCAAAGATGGCTTATGAACGTAAGAAGCTCGTTTAGAACATCCAACATGGCCGCCGCGTCCCAGTGCATGTTCTACGAGGGATGATGGCAAATCAATATAATTATGCAATGACTCCAAATTAGTATTTTATAATAGCATATTTTCCCAGATGAATGATATGCAAGTGTTCTAAGAAAGTGCGAGGGATGAATTAAAGTAACAATAAATAATTATTGTGTGCCATATCTTTGACCTCTTGCAGCCACATGGTGTAACATTGTGCATTATTGCAATGACGTTAGCACATTTCCAACTCTGCATTTTTTTGTGTTTGGCAGCAGAGATTGCAGTTAGTTTAAAGGGAAGATGTTATGGGATCCCTGTGTAACTCGTGATCAAACCCATGAATAAAAGCACATGCTTTGAAGCAAGAAGCAAACATAACAGATGGACACATGCTGCAGTCGTTGCAATGTTAAGGTCCTTATGGGATGTCATTAGTACAGTTTTGAGAGGTTTGTGCATCCGTTCACAGTACAGCACAAGTATTACTTTTATTCTAAAACTACAGTACTACTTGCTCTGTAAATAGCAGCTAGATGAAACAAAAATAGAATTGTTCCCCTTTTTACCAACCACTTGAATGACCTTTCACTATTAACACCTCTACTTTCCTTGAGTTAAAATATACTTTGTTAAAATAATTTGTATTGATATAATGTAATGTATTTTGATGTATTGATTAGGTATTAGTGATATTATTTATACTGCTATGCAATACTGAGCCCTTTCACGGTTTTTCGCCGCCATTTTGAATTGAGACAAACTCGGCAAAATTCACTTTGACTTGCCGTACCTCCGCTCGATTTCGTTGGATTTTCAAAAACTTATCATTTTAGAAAATAGGTTTTCTTTATTATTTATGTCCTATAATATGATGGGTATATTGGAATGCTACAAATCGAGAAATTTTTTGTTTATCGGCACGTGAATATGCAAATTAGCTCGAAATTTTAAGATACATTCGTGAAAAGAAGATTGACTCGAGAATGTAGTTAAAACACCTACGTTGGTCTTATTTTCAGTCCGACAACTGATATACGTGCCTGCTGATTATTGAAGTTTAAATTTTGAAAATTCAACAAAATCGAGGGGAGTTACGGCAAGTCAAAGTGATCCAGGCAAGGGCGCTAGGACAAAGACGTTGTGTGTATAAGCTATGAGTTGTACTTATCTGTTGTCTGAATTCTGAAGTATCATTGACCTTTCTGGCCTCTGTTGTCCCCTACTCGGTTGCCAGTAAGTCGACTGATTCCTGGCCAACGAACGTTTCGATTTGAATATATATGTTCCAGTCCGCTATATGTTGTCGTTTCTTATTCGGACGTTTCACTGACCTTTCGATTTGAAATTAAGTTCCAGTCCGCACTCTGCCAAACGTATAGTTAGTTATCAGTGTAAGCTAATAAGTTAATCAAATTCGCCCTAGCATCACTAGAAGAGGAGGGGGTAGGCAAACAGAGACTTATCTATTGTCCTCTCGTCTGCTGCTATAATTGAATTATTTTGACAGGTACGGGGGCAGGCGACGACAGACTTGACTTAACTTACCCGACTAACGCTCTTACCGAGGGCACCCATGAGCGGGTCAAATTCGACGTTTTTAACTGATAAACGGGGCGTGACAGCCCTACTGCTAGCCTGCTGCCCGGCAGGATATCAGTTCAGTTGAAGCAGTGTTCAAGTAGCGCGCAACGGATTATCTTCACTATAAACTGCTTGCGAGAATGTATTGGCCTATTCAAATAATAGATTTGAAAGAAAACTTTAACCTATATAACACACGAAAAAAAAATTTGAAAATCAAATTAACGGCAAAACTGATATTTACCTTCCAGAGAGACTCCCACTCCAAGACATGACAAGACACTCCACTGATTAATGTTTCAGTGACTAGTAGTGTTTCTAAAATACAGTCTACTAGTCTATATAAAATTGGTACATTTATAGTGAAGATAATCCGTTGCTACTGGCTGTCATCACCTGACCCCGTTTATCAGTTACACTTGTAAAACGTCGAATTTGACCCGCTCTTGGGTGCCCTCGGTAAGAGCGTTAGTCGGGTAAGTTAAGTCAAGTCTGTCGTCGCCTGCCCCCGTACCTGTCAAAATAATTCAATTATAGCAGCAGACGAGAGGACAATAGATAAGTCTCTGTTTGCCTACCCCCTCCTCTTCTAGTGATGCTAGGGCGAATTTGATTAACTTATTAGCTTACACTGATAACTAACTGTACGTTTGGCAGAGTGCGGACTGGAACTTATTTTCAAATCGAAAGGTCAATGAACTGGCGGAACATACACATATTCAAATCGAAACGTTCGTTGGCCAGGAATCGACTTACTGGCAACCGAGTAGGGGACAACAGAGGCCAGAAAGGTCAATGATACTTCAGAATTCAGACAACAGAGATAAGTACAACTCATAGCTTATACACACAACGTCTTTGTCCTAGCGCCCTTGATCCAGGGCCTTAAGAGTCATGAAATAATGCTTCGTTTGCAGTTACTCTTGTTGGGATTGACTAGAATGATAACTGCCATATTGGATAAACGGCTGTTTTTCTTTTCTCGTCTATTATTGCCGTCATACTTTTGTCTTTTTGTAAACTAGTGAAGATGGTTGTCATTCAAATCAGTAATGGCATCTAGATTTAACGGAAACCACGGAAACCACGGAAACCACGGAAACCACAGAAATACGAAATACTGCAATATCCAATATATAAAATATATACCCTGATTCAACACCTTTGGTGATTATTTATGTTTGAGTCGTTTTAATTTAGCTTATAGGTCGATCGTGAATAATGTATTACCTTCGTACCCAGGGGGGTACTCAGGGGTATCAGTGACGGGGAGGTGCGAAGGCTTTTTTGGGGTTTGAAATTCGCGGCTTGGGACTTTTTTTGGGTTTTCATTTTTCTGGTGGACTTTTTTTGATATAAAGATTTTGTCAAGGACTTTTTTTGGGGTTGATAAAAATGATATCCTACCGTTCTTGATTTTATGCGGAGAAAAATTGGACTTTTTGGGGGTTACGATTTTGGGCCGTTGGACTTTTTTTGGGGTCTTGTTTTTGCGTAATGGACTTTTTTTGGGTTAAGATGTTTGGCCTCATTCGCACCTCCCCGTCACTGATACCCCTGAGTACCCCCCCCCTGGGCCTTCGTAAAGATCGTAGTAGAAACACACATGCAGATGAAGCCGTTTTCTCGTGGCTATGGTGACAAATAGCATTGCCATACATTAAATTTCAAATATTAACATTCTGTTCTGAGAAAAAAGCAAGAAATAAACCGAAATTCTTGCAATCAGTAGAATGCTTTTTGGGCGCCATCTTTAACACAGGAAGACCGCGAACGAACACAGGTAGCCCAATTTTGAAGCTGAAAAAAAAAAACTTCCGCAACTATACACGTGTCCTACTTAGGCTACGTTCATTATGTATGCCATAGGGAGGGGGAGGGATGGGGGTCAGAGGAAATTAGGGGGGATCTGAAAATATTTTACTTGGACAGGGGGGTGTCAAAATTTTGAAGGATGAGAAGGGAGGGTTGTCGATTTTTTGGAGTGTCTTGTTGGTGAGTCATAAAAATGCTTTTCAATCCTCTGAGATTTTCACCAATCTGAAACTAGTATTTCTCAAATGCCATGCATGCATTTTGTAATTAAACAGGTAGGTTTAGGGAGATCATTAGTGGTCGAATTTGAAGTGCATTATACACCAGTCAATTGTACCACCACCACTCCCCCCCCCCCCCCCCCCCCCCCCCCCCCCCCCATGCTAAAAGGGCCTGAGGCTTTGTTTAGGGGCAGGCTATTTATTATTTGTTCAATTTCACTTGAAGTGCATGGAGCAAGGTAGAAGCTAGAAGGTGGAGAAGATTTAAGAAAGCTCTGAGGAGATGTTGAGATTGAAGGAACAGAGCTACTTAATGGTGTAAATGGAATAAAATCAATCCCAACCTCGGGGAAGTGTGGGGACATGGATTTTCGATGGAGCCAAAACTGGTTTTAGCCCCTATCCATGGGACATTTTGGACCATAGGAAGAAACTCCCTCCCCCCAGAAATCAATGATCGCATCAATGAATTTTGTTTCTTTTTTAAAGCTGGTGAAGCAAACTGATAATAGACTCAACTTTTGAATTGGTTCCGATGCAGAAATCATGAAGCCCTGTGAACAACTCCCTTTCCCTCCTCCCTCTTTCCCCCGTCCCCCTCCCATTGGAGACCAAAGTTTTTAAATTGGAATCATTTCCCCACAGGGTGGGAGATTTTCCAAAATATCATGTCCCATGGGGCTAAAACCAGTTTTGGCTCCATCAAAAATCCATGTTCCTTCCCTGAGCTGAGGTTGGGGGAGGGGGGGGGGGGGGGGGGGGTGATACAATTGACTGGTGTATAATACACTTTGAATATAAATTCGATCACCAATGATCTCCCTACTTGTTAAACCTACCTGTTTATTTACAAAATGTATGCATGGCATTTTAGAAATACTAGTTTCAGATTGGTGAAAATCTCAGGGGATTGAAAAGCATTTTTATGACTCACCAGCAAGACACTCCAAAAAATCGACAACCCTCCCCCTCATCCATCCTTCCCCCCCCCCCCCCCCCCCCCCCCCCCCCCCCCCCCCTTGTCCAAGTTAAATATTTTCAGATCCCCTCTAATTTCCCTCCCCCCCCCCCCCCCCCCTATGGCATACATAATGAACGTAGCCTAAGCAGGACACGTGCATAGTTGCGGAAGCGTTTTTTTCAGTTTCAAAATTGGGCCGGCTACCTGTGTTCGTTCGCGGTCTTCCTGTGTTAAAGATGGCGCCCAAAAAGCATTCTACTGATTGCAAGATTTCAGTTTATTTCTTGCTTTTTTCTCAGAACAGAATGTTAATATTTGAAATGTATTGTATGGCAATGTTACTTGTCACCACAGCCACGAGAAAACGGCTTCATTTGCATGTGTGTTTCTACTACGATCTTTACGAAGGTAATAAATTCACGATCGACCTATAAGCTAAATTAAAACGACTCAAACATAAATAATCACCAAAGGTGTTGAATCAGGGTATATATTTTATATATTGGATATTGCAGTATTTCGTATTTCTGTGGTTTCCGTGGTTTCCGTGGTTTCCGTTAAATCTAGATGCCGCAAATCAAATCTAAGAACTTTCTACAGATGACGTCATCCAACATGGCCGTCGCATGTGTTCTATTTGGTTTCACTGATAGTACATTATCCGTTTTCATTGGATCGTTGCCTGACGACACTAATATCGATTACAAAGTTGAACTAACGCATTTCAGAGAAGCAGACTATTTATATTTCAAACGTGACTTTAGTATTGCTGGTTTGCACTTCACATCATGGCAGCCATGTTGGTTCCCGATAACAAAGCATTCTTTATCTTTAATCATGATAACTGCCATTCCCGGCAGGAGGGGCAGCGGCCCCGAGATTCCATTAGCTTCTCTTGTTTGTACCTCCAACATGGTTGCACGTGATGTCCTGGCGGCCATGTTGGATCCCGATAACAAAGCTTCTCTTGTTTGTACCTCCAACATGGTTGCACGTGACGTCCTGGCGGCCATGTTGGATCCCGATAACAATTGAAAGCTTCTCTTGTTTGTACCTCTAACATGGTTGCACATGACGTCCTGGCGGCCATGTTGGATCCCGATAACAAAGAATTCCTCATTAGCTTTTCTTGTTTGAACCTCCAACATGGTTGCACATTACGTCCTGCCGGCCATGTTGGATCCCGATAACAAAGCATTCCTCATTAGCTTCTCTTGTTTGTACCTCCAACATGGCTGCACATGACGTCATGGCGGCCATGTTGGATCCCGATAACAAAGCATTCCTCATTAGCTTCTCTTGTTTGTACGTACCACCAACATGGTTGCACGTGACGTCATGGCGGCCATGTTGGATCCCGATAACAAAGCATTCCTCATTAGCTTCTCTTGTTTGTACCACCAACATGGTTGCACGTGACGTCATGGCGGCCATGTTGGATCCCGATAACAAAGCATTCCTCATTAGCTTCTCTTGTTTGTACGTACCACCAACATGGTTGCACGTGACGTCATGGCGGCCATGTTGGATCCCGATAACAAAGCATTCCTCATTAGCTTCTCTTGTTTGTACCACCAACATGGTTGCACGTGACGTCATGGCGGCCATGTTGGATCCCGATAACAAAGCATTCCTCATTAGCTTCTCTTGTTTGTACCACCAACATGGTTGCACGTGACGTCATGGCGGCCATGTTGGATCCCGATAACAAAGCATTCCTCATTAGCTTCTCTTGTTTTGGTACGTGACGTCAACATGTTGGATGATAACAAAGCATTCCTCGTGACGTCATGGCGGTGACGTCATGCGGCCATGGATCCCGATAACAAAGCATTCCTCATTAGCTTCTCTTGTTTGTACGTACCACCAACATGGTTGCACGTGACGTCATGGCGGCCATGTTGGATCCCGATAACAAAGCATTCCTCATTAGCTTCTCTTGTTTGTACGTACCACCAACATGGCCGCTCCGTCTTTGTACTTTAGAAATCTCCATACAGGGATTGATTGAAACCAGTAATTCTACTAATTAATAAATGTAACTGCGCTACGATCTCACACATAAACCTTGACAAATATGATCTACAATATTGTAACGTCGATAAGTATTTATTACTCTGCCAGAAACTGGAAAATATTTGATTCAAGCCTTACCCGAGGCATAAAGGACAACTGCCAGAGTCGCACCTTCCCTTTCACATTATTACTGTAGTTATATTACATTTCTGATATGGTTATGATTCTCTACTAACTGTTAAGTGAATTTTATTGATTAATTCAATGGGCTTGTAACACCTGCCACGTGACTTTTTAAATTTTCACCGAAGACAAACGAAAATACCATAACTTGAAAGAGCATACTAAAATTAGTAAAATTTGAAAATTTGAAAAGAATCAAGCAAATAAGAAAAAAGTTAACGGCTTTCAAAGTTTCCCACTTTGACAAGGATTTGTATGGGTTTTTTACTTGGAAGGCAAGCGTTGCCTTCCAACATACATTTCCATACAAAAAAGGCAAAGTTTGAATGCCTGTAACTATTGCCCTATTTACGTATTTCCCTTCAAACTTTCCACTTTTACTAACTTTAGCATGCTCTTTCCAGTTATGATATTTTCGTTTGTCTGCGGTGAAAATTTAAAAAGTCACGTGACAGGTGTTACACGCCCATTGGGTTAGCTTACGTGGATAACATTTAAGCCGGTCACAGACGAGCACGTCTTCCGGACGAGCAGATTTCCTTTACTTAACAGACGAGCAAATAATAATAAAACTTATCAATGCAAAACTTGTCATAGAAAGCTTGCTCGTCTGTAACGGCTTTTGGGCATCAGGGTGAGACCATTGGGTCTTGTGACCTCATAGCCTCGCACTCATGTTATAGTCTTACAAACCGAAGAAGTATTCATTACCGTAACATCTATAAACCAATCCTATGCCACACATATAGTCACGTGATTCCCTGTCACGTGGTGAATGATTAAAATAAGAGTCGGAATTTTTTCACTGAGGAATTTTTTAAAAAAGGTCTTTAAAAAAAGTAAAACTGCTCTTTATGAAATAAATAGTAAGTGCACGTGGTTACGACAGCACCTTTTAAATGTTTTTTAAAACCCACAACGGAGATTACTATACCCATATTCTCGGCTTTCACCTACGTCATTGAAAATTTTCCCATGACTTATATAGAACAAAACCTTCATAGGCCGAAAGAGCAGCCAAAACTATATATCTCAGCCGAAGGCTTAGTTAAAAGAAGTTTTAGATACGAAGATATGAGCGATCGCTTATGCTCATAATTTAGTTAAAATGTATGGGTCCGCCATCTTGGTGTCCCATCGAGGGACACCAACATGGCGGCCAAGTCACGAAGACTGCAAATCATGTTTATATTGCAAACATTTCAATTTTTAAACAGCTACATTCATCAAAATAAAGTTACCCATCATCTACTAAGTTAAAATCGTATTATTTCAAACGAATTTTCCTATTTCTACGGCTTTGAAATGCGCGTGACAGTATTGCGTGACAGAATTTGACTCGCAATAAATCGAATACAAAACATCTAAATTACCAAATTATTTTGGCAAGACTTTTCTTATAACGACATCAACTAGATATCCAACAAACTGTTTTGTGAGGTGAATAGTTTGGATTTTAGCTTTTTGATGACGTCACGTGAAAACCGAGAATAGATATTATACCATTGATATAATTGATAAATTATTTACATATCTCATACAAAAAATAAATATATGTTCAATAACCCATATACATACCAGAAAACTATATCAACTTGGAGAATTGTTTCACATTTGTAGCGCCAAGAATAGAAACAACTTTGTCTGTTTCCTGGCAGCCTCGTTTCTATGTCTGCGCACGCGTTGTCCACAATTGTTGACCTTGGGGTGTTGCTATGACGACGAGAGTCTTTGCTAGTTAAAAATTGTTGAATCTGTCTTCAAAATGTCGGCTTCATGTTGTTGGTGTTTTATGGTGTGGGTTGTCTTGCTCGGGTTCTCTTCAGGAAATGTTGCTCCATGTCTTTCTCTACGTTTCTAGGTCTAGCGTCATGTAAACTGTTCGCACAATGTGATTCCATTCCTTCTCGATAGAAGACGTTAAATAAATAAAGACCTTTACTTTACTTGCAGAACCTGTATTTGAATCTCAATGACTCCGTCACTGAAACCACACAACAGTTTATTTTCGTCGAATGGAATAAGTTAGTCGTATTTACATGTCCCACAGTCAGAAAGTCTTCTAGTAGTTTTCGTTGATCGATATCGGTTATTGACACCTTGGACCCGGACTGTTTCAAGACAGAAAGCTGTTGAGTTCCACAATCCCTGCATTTTGCTCTCCATTAAATGTTTTTGTTAGAATAATTTTCTAATATTACTACGATTTATCCATTTCCCATTTGTCTCTATGTTCATTTTCAATGTGCAGATTTTTGCCTTTCCTTGCATTTTGTTCTAAAATCCAATCTGACCTTTTTTTAAATTATAATTTCTATCTCGTTCTATCCCATTCCAATTTGATCCATTTTTTAACATTCGATCCTTGTTTTCTGTTTTCTTGATTTGTTCACGGAGCCAAATACTTTTCAATGCTTTCTTGGAAATCATCTGTGTATTTGCGCTCAGTTGTCATAACGACAAAATTTCCCGCCATTTTAAGGACTATTGCGTTACAACGAGCATTAGTGAAATGCGTGTTCCTTACATTGATGTTAAACTCTAAAATTCCCTTATGTTTTTCTTGTGTATAGGAAGAGTATGTTAGTAGATAGAATAGTAGTTAGCGTCAACCAAATTCCCCGTAGGATGTTCCTCTGTCTCAGGAGAGCGTATCGCTCCTGCGTGAGGCGCATCACGGTCAGCGGTGTTTCATCGTAATCCCCCACGGTACTTTGATAAATAAACCTATAGAGTAAAGCAAGTCAATGGGCTTCACTTTTGGCGTCGAGCTTTTGAGCTTGAAGTTTCTGGCGTAACATTCGATCATCCTCGTCGTCGTCTTGGCTCATTCCCAGGGAAATAAACCCCCATGGCGGCTCGTCCTCAAACAACCGGCTAATTGCTAGTAGGGCACTGGAAACTAGGGCGAGACCGACAGTAAAATATATAAAGGTGATGACGGTGAAGAAGATGACGAAGGCAGGGTGATCTTTATGTTCGGATGGATGAGCTGGGACATAGTCGCCGAAACCGATGGTACTTAGTGTGATAAAGCCAAAGTAAATTCCTTCAAAGTACGACCACCCCTCGTACTCCATAGCGAGGGCGGCTAGTACTAGTATCATGGATATAACGATTACAAACACTGCAACAACTGTCTTCATGTGAATTGATTGTGGATCTCGATTACATATTCGTCGATCTATAAACCGAAAGAAATTAGCAAGGGTTTCTGTTATTCGTTCTCCGATGGACTTGAGCATAAGACCTGTGATTGGTATACCAAAGATGGCGTAGAACATGCAAAATATACGTCCCCATACCGTGGCGGGAGCCATTTTTCCATATCCTAAAAACAATCACAGAAAATCAGTGTCGCGCATTTTTGGAGACTGGGGACGAATTACGTAACATTTTGGTAAACAGTAGGTACATGCCAAATATGGAATTTGAATACCAAATAAGGAATAAGGGGAAAAAAAGGAATAAGGGAAAAAAAAATTAAGCGTGGGCTGTAAATTAACGGCACTTTTAACTGGATAACAGTTTGCTTTCGAAATACATTTTAATGTCAAGGGGAGAAATGACCTTCATTTTACTGAAAATGTGTGGTTCACCCACGAATGTAATTGTATCGGTTAAACATGCCTTTTGTTAACCAACCATAACCTCTTAATCGCTTTTTGAATGGTATTATTATCTTTATATCTTTCCTAGATATCGTGTCTATACTGGATACACTAATTATTTATGCAAAGCCGACGGCCATGTTGGAACTGAGTTATCTTTACATGACGTCATACAATATGGCCGCCGCGCTGTCTGTTTTTCTTTTGCTTCTGTGAAACTGATTTCAAACAAAAGTAAAAGTAGTGATGATGATGGCGGATTAACTTGAACTTTTTTCTGTTTTTTTTTGTTCGTTTTATTGTCGCATTTTTGTATCTTTCGACTTTCTCAGGTCAGTGTTTTTAAAATAATCAGCTAAGGCCCCGTCTGCACTAATCCGTTTTTGAAAACCTCCGTTTTCCTTTGATTGAAAACGGATAAAAAGCTCTGCGTCCACACTAGCGTTTTCGAATCGTTTTCATCCGTCCACATTAATGCGTTTTCGTTTGAAACCGCATATATTTCGATGCGTTTTGGCCTTGCGTCCACACTAAAACGATGGAAAACGCTGTTTGTTTACACCGAGAGAACACTACGTGTGACGTCGGCGTTTTCGAAAGTCTCCGTTTTCGCCGTCCACACTAATACGATAGACCTGCGTTATCAAAAGTCTCCGCTTTGAAAAGCGTATTCGGAAACTCCGTTTTCATAGATAAACGTACATCTCCGTTTTCGATCGTTTTAGTGTGGACGCTCGGTAAAAATGCATAAAAAGTATGTGTTTTCAAACGAAAATGGAGTAGTGTGGACGGGGCCTAAGAAAGAACTGCATCGCTTGAACGAAGAGTAAAAACCAGTGATTGTCCTGTAATCGTTTCAAGGAGTGAACATTATCCCTTGGTAAACCACAAAGGCGTTAAAGACACAGATAAAAATCTTTAAAAGGCACTAAATAAATGATTTTCTTTGAACCAACATTCTGAAGCCCTCAGGGTCATTATAGTATACATTACCGCAAACCTTTACCTAGATTTCTAGAATATTTCTAAGCAAACACCCACTTCAAAGTGGTATTTTGAACTGCTGATTGTACTTAAGGTGATTCCCTTGAAATAGAAGCAAATCCTAGAATTTTCTATAACTTGGCATGGTGATACATTACGGTATTGAGTTTCAAAAAATGCACTAAAAACAGGGGGTCACCGCGCTCATTTTTGCGCTACACTGCTTTGAAATTATGGTATTTTAGGTCTTTCAGTCGAGTCTCGCATGACATCGGGATCGGGTAAATAATTTTCCACAACTTAAAAGACAAACTATTAATAATGAACTAAAGTGGTTGCTATAGCTTTTGTATCTCTAGCCTACCGTCTGATAGTAAGAAAATGCTCGAATTTTGCATAGTTGTCGAAAAATAGAACAAAAAACACAGATGTTCGAACCACCGAGAGGGTCTAAAAATCGATACTCCGTATGCTTTCATTCAATTTTTTTAATGTTTGAAATCCTAACTTTTTTTAATACTTTGCTATATACTAGAGAACTATAGTGTGATGAAAGTTATTGAATAAAAAATGGGGGTCACCGTGCTCGTTTTCGATTTATTTTGAGAAAACTTCAGTTACACTTGAAATATTTAACGATTTCCAATGGTCTCCAATGTGCGCGAGCTCGATGGCGTAAGTTAGCGCGCGCTTGTCAACTAAAATTTTATTCAGAATCGAGAGGTTGCCTGTAAACATCGAAGATTGAGCGGAAAATGGGGGTCTTCCAAACTTAACCACCTTTTTGCCATAGATAAAGTATTGATAGCAGACAACAGCTGTGGGGTTGGTTTTTGCCTCACCCCTCAAGGTATGGTAAAAACGGGATAATATCTGAAGTTAGTTTTTCCTTTTAGTAGTAACTATTATTGCGAATCAGAAACAACAACTAGACGAATAAAGTTATTCAAATGTATCAATTAGTGAGGTGCGCCAGCTCTTGCTTGTTACTTGTTATTCTCCTCAAATTTGCATAATTAACTAAAGTTGCTTCACGTGAATAACAAAACGAGTACATTTACCCTTCAAAAACGTCAGTCCATGTGAAAGGTAGATACCCCTTCTTGTGAATGGACACTAATTCAGTCAGTCTAGTTGGTCAGACATTCCTAAAATCGGTTTAACTTCAGACACTAAAATCAGCTTCAATGATTTATACAAAAAGACTATATTTGCCAAACGTTTTTATCAGCGATATAAAACAGACAACTAACAAAGATCCCACAAATTAGAAGCCCTTATATAGATGTTCCGAAACGCTGTAAAACTTTTTTTTAAATTCATTTTAATCAGCTGTGGCTTGCTTAACAAAATGTATAAATTCGCAATTATTTTACTCTCGTCCCAGGCCCTCTCTCTATAGGAAATACCAATATCGTACTGGAAAACTAAAAACTTGATACGAAAGTTTTCGCTATTCCAGATCATCCCCGACAAAATGTTAGTTTTAAAAATGTATACTTTAACAACTGAAATGCTTCAAGATACTGATGATATATCGCACAATTAAATGATCAAAGTGAACTGCTATGATACAAGCAGTTTTACAGCTTATTAGTTGCCTGCCGGCGGCGGAATAAAAGCCCGAATAAAAGTTGCAATCTACACGAGTCAGACATACATTGACGGCGTTTGTTTGTTATGTCGATACGGAGCTAGCGTGAGCGCTGTCAATCGGCCATTATAAAGGATTCCGAATCTTTATATATTGGCATGTGGTGTTCTTTTCAAGATTTGAGTGGCTCAGAATGTGGAGACGTATTAGAAAGTGTATATAGATCTACCTCATCATGTAGTGCCTTGGGTTCGTGTACCAGTCTACCAGAGATATAACGAGACATCTCAGTACTATTCGAGTAAGTGACATTTAAACACTGAGGTCGAATTGATTTTAGCCAGAGTGGGTATGTTCTCTAACAATTAACTTGGAATACTTGGCATCATTTACTATTTGTGCCAAGCATCGCTACAGTCTTGGTGGTGTTCTTGCCGCTGTTATTGTTGTTGATGGTGGTGATGTTCATGCATGATGATGGTCATGGTGTTTAATGATGATGACGATGATGCCTGGGTGGTACTAAGGGCGTATTCGGGTAGAGGTGTGCGACGGACCCCCGACCCTCTCCCAGACTTAAAATTGGGATTTTCCATACCCTATCCTAGAAATGTTAACGTTGTTTCTGCAGCTGTTTTATTTGGTAAAACTGTAAGTCGCAACAATGATAACGCTGGTAGCCTCCTTTGCAGCAGCTCTTTGTGTTGATCGCTTTCCGACCTTACCGACACAAAGAGCTAGCGGTGTAATTGGGCGCGTCATTGCGAAAACCATACTATATCAGGCCAGACCGCCAAAGGTACGCTATATCCCGACCGCAAAAGGTACCCTATATCCCGACCGCAAAAGGTACCCTATATCCCGACTGCAAAAGGTACCCTATATCCCGACCGCAAAAGGTACCCTATATCCCGACCGCAAAAGGTACCCTATATCCCGACTGCAAAAGGGACCCTATATCCCAACCGCAAAAGGGACCCTATATCCCGACCGCAAAAGGTACCTTATATCCCGACCGCAAAAGGTACGCTATACCCCGACCGCAAAAGGTACCCTATATCCCGACCGCAAAAGGTACCCTATATCCCGACCGCAAAAGGTACCCTATATCCCGACCGCAAAAGGAACCCTATATCCCGACCGCAATAGGTACCCTATATCCCGACCGCAAACGGTACGCTATGTCCCGACCGCAAAAGGTACGCTATATCCCGACCGCAAAAGGTACCCTATATCCCGACCGCAATAGGTACCCTATATCCCGACCGCAAAAGGTACCCTATATCCCGACCGCAAACGGTACGCTATGTCCCGACCGCAAACGGTACCCTATATCCCGACCGCAAAAGGTACGCTATATCCCGACCGCAAAAGGTACTCTATATCCCGACCGCAAAAGGTACGCTATATCCCGACCGCAAAAGGTACCCAATTAGCCATTTTGGAAATGAGTAAAGGACTGGGAACGAGTTTTTAGAATTAATCTAATTAAGAAATATCAGAGCATATCAGAATTAGTAAGTTTCAGGAGTTTGATAGGGTTTGGACAAGTAGTAAATGAACTGCAGACATTCAAAAACTGCAAAGAAATGTATGGTTACAGCAGCCTCGTAATTCTGCTTTAAGCCCGGGTCAAACGTGAACGCAAGTCTTGCATGTAGCCGGTCAAACGGTGAACGCAAGTTGATGCAATTAAGTTCATATGTTTCTTTACTCCAGCTAACTGTGGTTTATTCGTTCGGCTGAATTGCGAAGACACTTTCAGTGACTTGCGCATTGCGCATGCGTTCGCGTTTGCCGGTCAAACGGTGAAGGGGGGGGGGGGGGGGGGGGGGTGGTACTTGACCCATGCTTGGGGTGTTTCTTGGTGCTACAGTCTGCATTGTATTTTTGGTTAGGTTTCTTTGTATGCAGGGTATTGTTTTGGTTCAAGTTCATTCTTCTCGTTCTTTGTGTTCATTATCTAACGTCATCTGGTGTTCTGCAACACCAAGAAACCTCCCATGTTTGGGTATAGGGGTGCCGCTGAGGGTTTGAAAACCTGACCCTGTTTGGGACAAAAATAATCTAAAATACATACCCTGTCTAGGACAACACGTACCCTCTATTTTAGGACCCTGTTTAGAACGAAGGACAAAATACACACAATTCTAACGCGTTTTCATTGACTCATGACCAGCTAAAGACCGGCAAATCTCGGATCTCAGATATATGGCTAAATACCGGATAAAACCATATTTAACGACGACAATCGTGCATTACCATACCCTGTTTAGGACAGACTCACATAAAATCATATACCCTGTTCTACCCTGTTCAGGACAAGAGAGGCCAAAAATCATACCCTCTCCAGCGGCACGTCCCCGTATAGCGTCGATGCAAGTCCCTGCAAGTTTAATAGCGGTCAAACGTCTACGCAAGTTAAAACTTGCATGAACTTGCAGCGACTTGCGTTTACGTTTGACCGGGGCTTTAGGAGGCTATGCGGTTACAGGGGACACATACATTTCTTTGCGGTAAATTTCGAGATGTTTGGAAAGCTGTTATTCGTTCAATATCTAACTGAACCTATTGAAACTTTGTAAACTTACTAATGCTGACATGCTCTTTGTGATGGGGTTCATTTCTTAATTAGATTAATTCTAAAAACTCGTTCCCAGTCCTTTACTCGTTTCCAAAGTGACTCATCGGGAAAGATTTCTCTGGCACGCCCCCACATTCTAGTACATACAAACATGGGCTCAAATTCAAGGTTTTTTGCAATTTTCCTCGTATAAATGCATATAACTAAAAAGTTAACGACGGATTTAGTTTTTTTGATCTTTCGTGGACCATATTATTTGGCTATAATTGAAATTCGATGCAAAAAAGTACCGTATTTTTTTAGTTGAATGGGTCTACCTTACAAGAGAATTGGCGTGACATGACCTCAAACTGGCCTGTCAGCACACATAAATAGCTTTTATTGAAACTACACAGGCCTAGTCACGAAATTAACTACGGATTAGCATAGCCCGCGCTTTTATGGACATTTTGATACCAAATACATGTTAGTTCGTAAAATTTCGCGCACCGTATTTCGGCCAGTTTTTATAGAGTCCCATACAGAGTATATATACAACAGCCTCGAAGCTCTTCCTAGTATTTATATCTATTGATCATTGTATTAGTTTGACTCGATGTAAACTCCTGGGCATTCAAAAATATGATGTGTCAGGCTTCTCTGGTGTTGTTAGTATGACTATTCATAACAGCTTGTGCCTTCGCCGTTGCACAAACAAAACTGATGAATCTGAGGGAACTGATAGCGGTGAAAATACTCAATGCAAAGCAGTGGTGAACCCTTTTTCCATGCACAATTAATGTAACAAGTAAGTGTTATATATGTCGATGTATTAATCAGATCTAATCACGGCATGAAATTATAAAAGCAATAATCTATGACTGATTTGGGGATTTCGTGGAGGGGGAGGGGAGGGGGTCAAGCGACAATATAAATTAAACTGAAGTACATATTGCATATTATATATATAATATTAATATACCGAAGTGAAAAACAATCAGAAACTGACAGGAAAAAAAGAAGAATAAGAATTCGAAGGGATTCGCAGGGGCTAGGACCGAAAAGACCAAATGTTCCAATTTGTAGGCAAATCTTTTCCGATGATTGTGACACACAATTTCTTCAAAAACAATAATGTTCAATCTCCTTTATCCTCCTAAATAATAAACCAAGCATCACAACTGTCTTGTGTTGGTATTCTTTGCTCAAATGTCAACTTTCCTTTATTTCCAGAATAAAATGCAAAAACAATATTTTTTGTGTGTGTGATTTTCAGAGAATTTGACTGGATTTTTCAAACTTTCTATGAAATTACCCAGGAAAAACTTGATTTCACAAGCTTTCTTATACTTCGAACTCTATAAATACTAAGAATCAAGTCCGCTGGATGATCAGACGTTTCGCCAAAACTTACTCTTCAAATACAATATTTTCATATTTTTTCTTAGACAAAAACCCTTTCTCAAAATAGAGCTGTAGATTCTTCGAAAATTTAACGTTTTGAAGAACATTGAGCTAGATTTATTAGAAATAGATCAAATATAATACCAAATGTGTTTTTTGTTCTAATATCCTTATTGCGTACGAGTAACGACCCTTGAAACATACCCTAATTTTCCTATTTTCACTTCTCGCCCCAGGCCTCCTCAATACACCAAATTTGCATGGCCTGTAGATTGCCGGCATTATGATATTTTAAGAAACTAATGCAGTGGATTTAATTTAGACCTCTAACACAAACTATGACCAAAACGTGATTGAAATCAGCTAATCCTCATTTTCCGTCTTTCTTTCATTTTCTTCGAATTTTACAGTCAACCTCTCTTAAAATCTCTGAATATCGATCAAGTCAACAAATCGACCATTATCGTCCAATATTTCAGTTCTAATATATTTTTTCGCAAAAACGGCACGCCTGAAATTGGCATTTGAATTTACGAATCGCAAATAATAACAGCTCTAATGTCGATTAACTCTACAAATCGACCATGATGGTTAGAACGACAATAGAACAATAGCCAGGACTTTTGTGCAGCTACACGAAGACCTGACCACCATCAAGGTCTTCGTGTAGCTGCACAAATTGTCCTGGCTATTGTTCTTTATGTAAAAACAATACATAGAACGGCAATAGAACATAGCCAGGACTTTTGTGCAGCTACACGAAGACCTGACCGCACCATCGGCCAAAATGGTTTTAAAAAATATATATTTCTCATCAAAAATCTCTATAAACAAAAAAAAGTATTTTGACTAACAGTTGTCGGAAATTACCGAACAAATCGACAACTTTCGGCCGATATTTTCAAGAAATATTTCTTAACAAAAAAGGATAAACTTAAGACTTCTGGATAGCAACTGGCTTCTATACTGAATCGACCAACTAGCTTGGCTATGACGGTTTTGCACGACCGAATCTCCAGACTATTACAGGGGTTAGTGACTTAGTGACTAAGCTTTGAAATAATGTATTCGCAAAAGTAATAAAACGAGAGCTAATCACCGATTCAAATTACAAATCAAATCTGCTAGAATAAATTGTTACAAGTACTCTTTCTTTGTAAGAATAGTAAGACTTTGGAATGACCTTCCAAATAATGTAGTAAATGTCCCTGAGAGTCCTAATGTAAAACAGTTCAAAACAAGACTAAAGAAACACATGAACATTGTTTGAGATATTTGAACTAGAACAATGAATTGTAAATATATGTACATATCAATTTTTGAACTTCTAATATTTTCATCTATATTTTTATTTATTTGTAGTGTAAAGGAGACTTGTACATAGGGTTAACCTCAAAGTTTCTCCTTTTCAAATATTGTTTAGCATTTGAATAAATTATTATTATTCGCAAAAGACCATAACGATTTTCAGTCGAAAATGTTCGAACAAAATTGTATAGTTTATTTTAGCCTTGTACATATATTTTCACTTTAATCTTTGTTTATCGAAAAAATATTTAGCTTAATTCCAATAATATGGATTACTTTAAAATATCTAGAACCTTTTAGCCTTAGTAGCTCGCTTTATTTAGTCTCGCTTTTTTCTTTTCCCCCTCTAGAACTCATATAAGTATTTATAGGTTTTATGCACCTTTTATTTAGGAGGGCCATTATGTAAACTAACCTGTTTCCCACCCTCAGAAAATAAAGCCTCTCTCTCTGGTCAGGATATGCAACCGCACTGTGTCACTAGGGGGAAAAATGCACGCACTTCACTGAACCTTGGAAATTCTTTGGAAATGTCCAAAACCTTGGAAATTCTTTGGAAATGTCCAAAACCTTGGAAATTCTTTGGAAATGTCCAAAACCTTGGAAATTCTTTGAAATTCTTTGGAAATGTCCAAAACCTTGGAAATTCTTTGGAAATGTCCAAAACCTTGGAAATTCTTTGAAAATGTCCAAAACCTTGGAAATTCTTTGGAAATGTCCGAAACCTTGGAAATTCTTTGGAAATATCCAAAACCTTGGAAATTCTTTGGAAATGTCCAAAACCTTGGAAATTCTTTGGAAAAATCCAAAACCTTGGAAATTCTTTGGAAATATCCAAAACCTTGGAAATTCTTTGGAAATGTCCAAAACCTTGGAAATTCTTTGGAAATGTCCAAAACCTTGGAAATTCTTTGGAAATGTCCAAAACCTTGGAAATTCTTTGGAAATATCCAAAACCTTGGAAATTCTTTGAAAATGTCCAAAACCTTGGAAATTCTTTGGAAATGTCCGAAACCTTGGAAATTCTTTGGAAAATATCCAAAACCTTGGAAATTCTTTGGAAATGTCCAAAACCTTGGAAATTCTTTGGAAATGTCCAAAACCTTGGAAATTCTTTGAAATTCTTTGGAAATGTCCAAAACCTTGGAAATTCTTTGGAAATGTCCAAAACCTTGGAAATTCTTTGAAAATGTCCAAAACCTTGGAAATTCTTTGGAAATGTCCGAAACCTTGGAAATTCTTTGGAAAAATCCAAAACCTTGGAAATTCTTTGGAAATATCCAAAACCTTTGGAAATTCTTTGGAAATGTCCAAAACCTTGGAAATTCTTTGGAAATGTCCAAAACCTTGGAAATTCTTTGGAAAATCCAACAAGCTGAAAACCTTAGAAATTCTTTGAAATTCTTTGGAAATGTCCAAAACCTTGGAAATTCTTTGGAAATGTCCAAAACCTTGGAAATTCTTTGAAAATGTCCAAAACCTTGGAAAATTCTTGTCAAAATGTCCGAAACCGAGGAAATTCTTTGGAAATATCCAAAAACCTTGGAAATTCTTTGGAAATGTCCAAAACCTTGGAAATTCTTTGGAAAAATCCAAAACCTTGGAAATTCTTTGGAAATATCCAAAACCTTGGAAATTCTTTGGAAATGTCCAAAACCTTGGAAATTCGTATTTTGAAATGTCCAAAACCTTGGAAATTCTTTGGAAATGTCCAAAACCTTGGAAATTCTTTGGAAATGTCCAAAACCTTGGAAATTCTTTGGAAATATCCAAAACCTTGGAAATTCTTTGAAAATGTCCAAAACCTTGGAAATTCTTTGGAAATGTCCGAAACCTTGGAATTTTAAAATTCTTTGGAAATATCCAAAACCTTGGAAATTCTTTGGAAATGTCAAAAACCTTGGAAATTCTTTGGAAATGTCCAAAACCTTGGAAATTCTTTGAAATTCTTTGGAAATGTCAAAACTTGGAAATTCTTTGGAAATGTCCAAAACCTTGGAAATTCTTTGAAAATGTCAAAACCTTGGAAATTCTTTGGAAATGTCCAAAACCTTGGGAAATTCTTTATAAAAAAATCCAAAACCTTGGAAATTCTTTGGAAAAATCCAAAACCTTGGAAATTCTTTCAAAATATCCAAAACCTTGGAAATCTTTGGAAATGTCCAAAACCTTGGAAATCAGAGTTTGGAAATGTCCGTACGAAAACCTTGGAAATTCTTTGGAAATGTCCAAAACCTTGGAAATTCTTTGGAAATGTCCAAAACCTTGGAAATTCTTTGGAAATATCCAAAACCTTGGAAATTCTTTGAAAATGTCCAAAACCTTGGAAATTCTTTGGAAATGTCCGAAACCTTGGAAATTCTTTGGAAATATCCAAAACCTTGGAAATTCTTTGAAAATGTCCAAAACCTTGGAAATTCTTTGGAAATGTCCGAAACCTTGGAAATTCTTTGGAAATATCCAAAACCTTGGAAATTCTTTGAAAATGTCCAAAACCTTGGAAATTCTTTGGAAATGTCCAACACCTTGGAAATTCGTCATTTCCAACTAAATACCAATGAATTTCCAAGGTTGGAAGAGCACGCGTTTTTTCTAGTTTATTCTTCGAGCTGATGTGAATATCTCACTATTATACACCTATTCCAAATATCGTTGTCCGGGCCGAAAGCAACAATCAACAAGCTGACGACCGCAAAGGACTTTGGGAATCTCCTAATTAATTTATTTATCCGTGGTATTTGAGAAGTTATCCCTACGAGCGTTGAATAGCAATCATTTGGAACTATTCGGCCATTTGAAAATGCATGTTGTCAAAATGTCTACGGATGAATAAATGAGTAAGGAGAAAGTTCCAAAGTCCTTTGCGGTCGTCAGCTTGTTGCTTGTTGCTTATATAATTGTACAGGAAAATGGCGAATCCATATTAGAGATGGAGAAGATAAAAATAATAATAACAAAAATCGAGACGAGGAACGTGAACTGATCTGGCCAGAGTTTCCCACGAACAATTTCTCCACCCATTTTCGCAAGACTTCAGGCCCCGGTTGCACTAAAGATGGTTAGCGCTATCCACCGGATAAGTCCTATTCAACGGATAAAATGTATTGGATGATTGCATCATTTTTATCCGTTGGATAGGAGTTATCCGGTGGATAGCGCTAAACCACCTTTAGTGCAAACGTGGCCAGAGCAACAATACACGTAAAAGTTCATATAACGTGTTGTGTAGGAAGGAGTCTTGTATTAGGCATATGTATTAGGCAAGGATTAGGTATGATTGAGTGCATTCCCAATGAACGATACGACGTTTCCTGGTTTCTGACTTATAATAGCAATATCGGGACGCTTTCCATTTAGCTGGACTGACCGGTCTGTCCGCTTATTTTAATAATGTAACTCAAGCAGCCGCCATCTTGAAAACGAACAAGACGCACATAAAGTACTACCTTGATTTTCAGGCCCATTCAGGCCGAACTGGTATACATCCCGTTATTAAAATCAGCGGACAGAAAGGTTTGTCTGTCTGTCTGTCTGTTTGTCACCTATACCTTAGTCTATTGAAGGAATGGTCAACGGTCAGCGTGCGTCCATCGAGTTATGGATGCACGCGGGAGGCTGCTAAGCACGAGAGAAGCGTAAGAGTCGCACGAGGCGTAGCCGAGTGCGACTCTAGCTTCTTGAGTGCTTAGCAGCCGACCAAGTGCATCCATAACTCGATGGACGCACAGCTGAAGCGTTGACCATTCCTTTTATAACATAGTTACTGCAAATTCAAATAAAACAATTTTATTTTCCAATTGATTTCCGAGCGCGCGCTATGGCGATGACGTGAGCGTGCGTCCATTGAGTTATGGATGCATGCTCGCGCACGCTAATTAGCCAATCAGAGCGCGCGTTATATCAATGCTATGTTATAATTAACAATTAGACAACGAGTTCGAGGTTTCTATGAGGCAATAGTCAACGAGGTGCGTAGCGTCGAGTTGACTATCCTCATAGAAAACGAGAACGAGTAGTCTAATTGTTTTAGCATAAACCATCCAGAAGGTCAGTAGAAAATGACAGAAACAAGTTGATCTAATAATTCGTCGAGAAACTCGTAGTTGATATTCCCTGTGAATAAAGTAACCTCGCAGGTTTAGGCTTGGACTAAATCTCTAATGTACGAAACCCCGAACAAAAGTTATTGACACTTCCGTTTGACGTTGCCGTCGTAGATTTTGTAAATCTTTTAAGCTGTTTAAAAGCAGCTTAAGGTCTCTATAGCAAAACGCGAAGACGAAGCCGCCATTTTGTTTGTTTACCTCTACTCGGGGTCTATGAGCTGATAGACACTAGTAGCGAACCAATCAGATTGCAGGATTTGCGATAGACCCTGTCCCTCCTCCCTCTATCAATCAGATAGCTGCGTAGATTTAAGGGAAGTCTAAATAACAACGTGCTGGGTCTCGTTGGATCACTGCATCGTTTCTTTGCAATAACTTTTCTGAGCCGCGGAAACCTGGTAACTAGTTTGTCGCGCGGGAAATTATTGGACTGTTTTAAATAGTATACACCTATTTCAAAAAAGGTTGTCGAGGACATCAGTCCATATGCAATAGGTTATTGGTCGTTGCAAGACCGAATTGCATTATGGTAACAGCTTGAATGGCATGTATGCAAGAAATATTTCATCGAAATTCGATTCAAAATGTGTCTTGTTGACATTGAAATAGCGTACGATATCATACAGGCTTTCATACCATTTTAGCTATCCAATCTGTTACCATAATGCAGTTCGGTCTTGGAACGACGTATAACCTATTGCCTATAGACCGAATGCAATAATGGCGTCCAATTTCAATTGCCATTGTTCTGGACTGACTAGCCTTGTGTTCATGTGGAAACACAAAAGCATTTTCACCTGTATGAGAGGCTAGTCAGTCCAGAACAATGGCAATTGAAATTGGACGCTATTATTGCATTCGGTCTATGGACTGATGTCCTCGACAACCGTTTTTGAAATAGCACTAATGCGTGTTGGCTTTACTTTAACCTTTGTCGCCATATAAACTTGCCGCGATATTGAGAATGAAGCATCCCTGAAAAGGCGCCATAAATACTGGCGCAACATACTATAATTTCCCGCCCAACTTAGTCCAAAAAAGCGAATATTGAGTTCGTATTAAGCAGACCTATTTAAACCTATATAAATAAATATTTCATTGAATATATAGAGTGTCCGTTTGATTCGAATGAATAGATATAAAACATATAACAACAGCAACAAAATTATAAAGCAATTACGAGAACTGAAGCGATATAGTATATAATAACAATGAAAGCTGATAATCCCGAAGGCATGAAGGATTGAATGGCCACTATAATTGCTTCACATAATTACACGTAATAACTTTCTGCTGTTTAGGGATATGAAGATATTATTGATATTGACCCACGGATAGGTAAATAAATACACTTGCCACCTCGCTCATTTATCAATGGTATATAAGCCATATATATGGCGGAGAAAACAGTAAGATCACCTATAAAAACAATTTAAAAATAAATTACAGTAATTTTAAAAGAATATTAGAAAACAGATCCAATTATTTTTTCAATGTGTAGGCTTAAATAAATGTGTTTTTTTCCCTTGACACTTCAATGGCTTATTTTGCATTTGCTAATCCCCGGCATCTAGACTTGACAAATGACCACTTCTGACCTGTCAAAGTTTGACTTCCAAGGACACTCCCATTTTCGATGTAACACTTTCCTCTTTTCAACACAATTGAAGACCTAAATAGCTCTTAAGAACTAAAAGACTGAATAATACAAGGGAGATTGCTGTGACTGTGTCATTCCGATAATTTAGATAGCGCTTTCAGCACTAGAAAAAGCGCTTTATAAATAATAAAGTATTATTATTATTATTATTGCTATTATCGCTATTTGGCTCTACTATGCTGTGGTATAATATTGGTTCGATTGGTGATATGGAATACAGGGCCGTATACATAACCCAAAATTCAAGGGGGGCAGTACGTATTTAACAGCAAAATAAAAATAAAAATAGTACAGTTCTCAGTACTTTTTGGTATCTTTTTCGCCTTACTAGGGGGGACAACTGCCCCTGTGCTGTGTACGACCCTGGACTAATTATCGATATTGCGAGCTTATTTTCATGATACATTTCAGTCCAGGACAAAGTCAGCAATTATTTCTACGTATGTAAATTAATATGACAGTAATTTTACGATCCCATATGCAGTGAGTGAACGAAGACTATGCAATTTTTCAACGTTTGCAATACCAGCGAACATCAAATAGTGATTAAAACGGAGCCATTATGTTGAATGTTATGTGAACACACACTGAAAGAGTGTCAAAATCCCAAATCTCGAAAAACTCCATTCTTGTGACGTCATTAGCCTTCGATCACGTGGTCTGTCGTAGTGTGACAAATCGAGGGACTTAGTCCTTGACGTACTTCCCGGACTCCTCTTGATCACCCAACAAGCTCTTGTTCTGTTTAAGTAGACTATGTAGTTTTTGTATATAGAATAACCTATGCGAGTATTTCATAATTGCGGTGTTTTTGATCTGAGATATGAATGAACGGATCTCCGATTTCCATTCAGAAGTCAGTGATGTTCCGGTACATAAAATCGTTGTTTTGCAATTTGGATGTAATAGATGTGTTAAAAACTAAGTAATACCTGAACTGAAGGACAAGAACACGATATATTAAGAAACAATCTCCGTCGCTGCTACTCAAAAACAGAGCATTTTTTCAAAAAAAATCTTTGTTATTTTAATTTTTAATTTTAATGTTATTTTTTCTTCGTTAAAAAGACCCACAGCAGAGTATTGCTCTGTTTTTCAATCTGCGTTATTCAATTATTCAAAAAGATAGAATCTTCCGATTATTTTTTGTATTGTCAGTAGTCGGCAATAACTTCCCACGCGGTGCGAGCGTTGTTTCTGTATTTCAGTGATTGTTTTCTTCGAGAAAAAGTGTTATTTTTGACCGATTTTTTGAGTTCGTTTTGATAGGAGAAGACTATAATAACGATCTATGACAATAATTTATTCAAACTGAAATTCACGCGGATTAATGCGAAGTTTTGACATCCCAATACCTCACAGTGATTTATTTAGCATATCCAATTTAACAAAACATAGGTTCAAGCGACTCTTTTAATCGTTAAGCCTAACGATAACAGGCAAATAGACTCAGGACTCATACAAAATACCTTTCAAGAAACCACAAACAGCAATTTCGGAATACTTTAAGTCAAGTAATATCAGAGTTTTTATTCGGGTTGTCATAGTCAAAGACGTCGCCCACGCCACCTGTAGTTAGACCGATACAACGTGGCTCTGCATTCCTTTCCTTCGTTGATCAATAATAAAATTCCTGGGCAGTTGAATTTATGAGCAAGGCGTTGGTCCGATAGAATGAGCCTGCGTTACAGCCTATCCAAATCAATTTGGATCGGCTGTAGCACAGGCTAATAGAATGATGAATAACGAATTATAAGGAATGCGCAAGGAGGCAATATGTTGTCGGCTGACAAAGGATATGAACTCTTGTTCTCAATAAAGAAAACTCTAGGATTTACACTGAATAGCGATGCGATCCTGTCTTAGCATACTGACTATAGCCAGAGGAGGTCTAGCATGTCAAAACTAAAACGACAAAAGAGGGGGGAATAGTTTCGACATGCGCTAGACATGTTTTTATCATAGTAGTCTAACTTCCTGAGGAAGCTAGCCTGCCTAAAGCTACTGTCAGTCGCGTCACAAATCAGTTTAGTCCGGTCTTCGCCATCGATTCACTTCTCTGCTTTAACCATGACTTATTAAATTATACGTACTCTAGATATGCACCTTATTAGTTCAATCTAAGACGTGCGCGCGCTCAAACGGTTCGACCAAATTGAGCTAGTCTAGCCAGACTTTTGAATGCCGCTATCAGGAAACCACAAAGTCCTGGGTTATTGGCAGTTGCTGTGGCCGAAAGCTGTGCCATTAAGCTATATGAAATATAACTGCAGTCATGTCTTATTAACTAATCAATAGCAATCAAGAAAATACCCAAAATCAGCATGGATCCGATGGAAAAATAACACAGTTCGGAACGACTTTGTGCGATGATTAACTTTTAATGACATTGAATGAATGAAGGAAAAAAAGCGACAAATTGAACGAGAGAAATTCCGGCTAAAACCGCTAGTTGAAGAATGATAAATCGTGAAACTTGGGATTTAAAACTTGCGGCATCTTGAGATATAGTCGATGGGATGTCGAATTTATTTATTTTGAAAAGACTTTATCAAATGTATTAACTGTAAATGTAATACTTGAAATACACCATGAATTAACGGAGTGAGATACGTAGAACCGTACATAATGGAACAATGATTCTTAGCTTTCTATCTTTGTTTCTCTTAGAAGAAGAAGAATACTTTATTTGCACTTTACATAATATTACAAGTTTTTTTTTGTATTGATAAATAAAATTGAGGATAATAAAATGATAGTTCTCTTGCGCATCGTAGGGTGCTCAGTCCGCGTGGTAGTAGCCTCAAAAGCAATGGTTGGGCTGCCTGTGGTTGTACTGTAATCATCCCAACAGAGTTTCTCAATGAAATTTCTATCTAGAACCGTGCGTTTAAACATGTAGTATAGTATTGAGAAATAACACTTCTATACCTTTAATATATCTAGCAAGCCGTGGGAGAAATATTTGGGCCGAGAATTAAATCAAAATACACTGATTTAAAAAGAGGTTATAGTAAAACAAACAAGGTTAGCTATTAACCAATAGAGCTCCACATCCTCGTAAATGACGCAAATATTCTCGATTCTCAATAAAACAAAAATCGAAATAGTCGCACATAGTGTTCATTTTGTATTCTTCTTTTCATTTTTCCCCTTTTTTAAACTCCCTTGAACATCTGCCATGTTCTATTCTATTTCGAACAATTCTGATAATGAATGGATGCTTCCAGAACCAGTTCCCCGGCGTTCGTTCTTTCACTCAAACGGTGTTGTCAGTTTTCTTAGTTATCCCTCACTGAGATTTTAAACGCGAGTTAATAACCATATTTTCAAAATACGTTGATTTGGGTATAATTCGTCACAGCAGATTCCAACTCTTTTTTTTTAGCACGATTCCGACTGATTTCAAACAATGTGTCAGTTGTATCCGGTCTCGACGCTGTCGCGTTTTCGTCTTTGCAAACATACCACAAACGCTTTATTGCCTGTTCTATTACGTCTTTTATTGTTATTATTTTATTCGTAATCTCTTCATCGAGATATTTTTGTTTTAGTTTTCTTGAGTTTGTTTGTAAGTCGTTTTGAGGGAACTGACGTTGAGGCAACGCGCCACGAACTTTTCGAGGCAAATTGGACTCGAAAAAGTGATTTGAATGTGTTTCCGTTGAGAAGTTTGTTTGTGGCACAATTGCCATTTACATTAAGAGCACATGACCAAGGAAGAAATAGGAGGAAAATATCCATAGATGTCCCAACTCCACCCCATTAGGTAAACACAGGACGAAACAATGATAGAGTGAAGCATCTATTTTTGCGTCACAAGATGAAATTCTTCAGTGTTATTTTAGAACAAGACACTCGAATTTTCGCAGTAATTCTAAAGGCTTCGTTGTCACATCCAATGGGAGCTGAAACAGCTGGAACGACGGAAATGCTATTTACATCCAGTGTGTTTCTTTATATTGTGAATCAAACGTTGGCATGAACGTAGATTCGTTCTTTGACCGTAGACCCACGCGAACGTCAATTGAGAAAAAACAACAAGATTTCCATCGTCAATTTTGAAAATATTATCTTTCAGAAATATAAACAAAAATCCTTTTTTTTCTTCTTGCATCCTCGGCATTTAAGATGGAAATAGAAAGCTTCAATTAAACACTAAATAATTTTAAACCGTGTAAGTGCAGCACGGAAAACATTATTTGTACAATCTAACATGGATCCGTGATTTACTATTATGATCGAATATACTTTCCTAGTTTTCTTTTTAATTCAATAACATGAAATTACCGCCACCAGAGGTTTTCTTTTGAAGTTATTTTCATATAATTAACAATCGGGAGAGCTCTGAGTTTCGGAAAAGAGAGGATTTCTCGGTTCGTCAACAGAATTTGTGGACGAAAATCAACCATACGCACTGCTGACGTTAAAAGCCTAAAATGGCGAGTTCCACCGGAAAGATATAAAGGAAATAAAACAAAACACACTCTCACCTTTCAAAGCTTCCATTTAATTGCAGCGATTCTTAAAAATCGACGAGTTTATTGTTACATAATTCAAAAAAAAATCTCTAAAGATTTGAACTTATTAAAAAAATTGAACTATTTTCATTTTTTCTTCTTATGTTGTCAACGAGTGTGGGATTAACATCCATTAAACCGTGTGTCTTTTTAACCTCATTTTTCATTGGACCTTGAATTTGAGAAACCATCTATTATGCTGTTAAGCATGGTGCTTTTACCGATGAAGCTTTTTGTCGGAAAACCCCATTGAACTAGCCACGTAATAGTGATTTCATCATTGTAGTATTAAAGTAATTTTTAAAACTACTTCACAAGAGCGAACCGGTAGTGAGAGGAGTGGTTTTTTTTTGCCAGCACTGGAGAAGACAACTGTAGTCAGTGTCTTAGTGGAAAACGACATCAGTAAATCCACAGAAAGTTTGGTGATAAACGTGTATCAAACAGAGCTTATAAGCTAACAAGGGGATTTACCCGAATAAAAGTGGACAGAAGGAAAGAGTACTTAAAAACGAGAATGATTTAACTATGAATTGAAAAAAAGATGGTTCCAATGTGTTGCTAGTAAACATTTGCAACAAAGTGATTCAAATAGCCAAATGTAACGCCATTGTTCTCGCTCTTCAATTGTACAACCCGGTACTTCGTTGCATGTCAGCTGACACGATAAAACCGAGTCATTTATTATAATTTCTGTTCATAAGATTGTTCATGTAATGAACCCCAGAAAGGCGGTCGTATGTGGATAGTTTTCACCGCATATAATCCCACTAATTGCTGTGAAACCGTGTTTTCTAGCCACAATTTCGGTGATAGATTTCAGTCTAAGTTTCTCGTTTGTGTATGCCTTGGATCATGTTGACTCGGTGTTTTTTGTTTCGATGTACAGCGCGTATGACACTCCACAAATATATGAACCGGCTCGTGTGTTAGGCTATTGTTAGGTTGTTCATAATCTATTGATTGAGATTTTTGCATAATGTAGACTCGACACAGCGGGAGTTTGGTGTTTAAAGAATGGGGGGAAAAAAACAGGTAGTCGGTTTTTGGTCGATATTTGTGATGTACTATTGAGGGAACTAGGTCGTACATCTCTTTTAAAGAAGTATCGTTCAGAATTTAAGGGTCTATTTAATGAAGACGAGAAAGCACGGAGGTCATCGATCAAATCCTTTCAAAATCTATGCATCTACCCACGCTTTTGTCAGAAAAAAGCGTTGAATATTCATATCGCCATCTTCACTAACCGATCTGGATAAAAAATCATCGAGAATTCACCATCACACTATATCACCTTAGGCAACTTATGAAACAAACTGCCGATTTTAAATCTCTTTCTCCTCTTGTTTCTCTGTAGTTAATTCTGTTTGGCTTCTGAATGCAAATAAGCCAAGTTCGGTCATCGTTAGAAACGAATCGAGTAATAAAGTACAAAGGCTGACCTGTCAAAACCAAAATCAAGTTCTGTAAGCTTGGGTTTTAATATATTTTAAGCCTTCAAACCAAGACGGGCAGTTAACTGTATGCTTACTATTTAATGGCCGCGAGAAATTCCCTTAAATCCCGACGCAATGTCGCTAAATATTCACTTCGGATACTCTATCGAGAAAACGATTTGTGTTTTTCTTAACTTAGAATTAATTGTCGGTTTTTTTAACGTTCGCATCTTTTTAAACCTTGGAATTTGAAAACCCAAAAATGCCGTCAAAAATTCGAGACATTGCCGAAGTCTTTTTTTTTGGGGGGGGGAGGGGGCCTTGTTTCTTTAACTGATATGAAGCTTTACCATAAGCTGTTATTATTAACCTTAAACTTTATAACCTTCAGTGGTTTATTGAGTAGATTTGTAACTTCAATTTGCATTTTTCTTTTTTCGAATTCTTTGAATCGTCGCTCTACTATAAGATGGAAAATGTTTCTGACAAACTTACCGATTGTTGTCACAACTGTTCCGGTGAAAAACAACGATCCAGCAAAACTCCAACGGTCATAATTCACATCAAAATACCCCTCGTCGACTGCCTTGGAAATTTCCATAAACAGATTTGCCATCTCCTTCTCTGAGATGTTGTACTTTTCCTTTAAATTCTGGCGTACAAGTTCAAAGTGGTGTTTTTCTCTTCTCTCTTCTCCGGATTCAATGGTTTGAAATACAGCCGCTCCAAACAGAAGATACACAAAGAACAGTGTTGTTCTTAGTAACAGGTTCTTCGTTGGCCCTTTCAAGGCTCTGAGGAAATTCAGGAAGAATACCCCCATTTTCCGTTCAACGGACTTTCTGTACAGAAGACCTGCTTAGGTTCAGTGAGTGGTGGTCGCAAGGTCTCTGTTCGCTTACTGCCAATGCCTTATATGCCAGATACGATGTTTTGACCGGAGGCAGGCACTCAGAACAATTGTTGCCCGATAAGCATGTGACGTCACATATGCCAATAATACTAAAGATCGAAATAAGAATGAACTGATTATTCCGTATTGTTCTGTTACATTTGAAACTATTCCCGCTGCCTTTGTTGTGTTCGCGCGCACATAGACGCGTCTAATTGACAGACGCCATCATCTGGTTCCTACAAGATAACGACACGAACTATTCCCCTCGCCAAGTTGAACGACCAGGTTTTCCCGCTCTAGGCCACGGCGCTTGACTAGAGAAATCAGTCACAGCCGAGTACTCAACTGAAATTCAGACTACGTTTTTCAAACCATTGTTAGCGAGTTCTCCAAATATGGCGAAATTAATCAAGATGGAGGACAAGATTTCCGCTTTGAAAGGAAATTTATTATCTTCGCTTTCCGTAGGCTTTCACTGAGATCTTGCATATAATCAGTTTTAAATACAAAAAAACTCTTTAAAAAAATGCTATTTTAAAACCATTTTCGAACTGAAGTCGGGGCTAATGAGGGGACTACGAGGGAGCAAAAAAAAAAGGAGAAAGAAACAATGTGACGTGAAAGAGAATAAAATATGGCTGATCATCCAAAATATTGATGCGCTGTTTTGGAAGTGAAGCAGATGTCAGTCTTCACTATGTGGAGTGAGCTCATTTTAAAATGAAGTGAGAGATTGGGAACAAATAAGATATAGAATAACCGAGAGGAAAAGGTCCCAGACCAGGGACAAAAATCAAAAGATAGAACTCCACCAGGCGGGTTTATTTTCCGTATCTATGAAATTAGCCTCGCATGCGCCGAATTTGGATGGGAATCTAAAGCAAATCCTGAGTGCATTAAGGTTCTAAAGAAGGAATTATCAACGAAAAGGTGTTTATAAAGCTCAAAGAAGTTCAACTTGCCACTCGAATCTCCAATTCTTCAGAAGATTTGAATTTCGATTGAGATTTAAAATCGAAAGCATGAAAAATATGTGTGTATTTTTCGAAAACAATTGTACTCTGTGCCGAGTCGAAAATCAGAGAAGAAGCGGGATTATAATCATATATACTAAATACTATAAAGGTATTAAAAAGTCATTTACAGTTTAGTCTACGACACAATTACTATCGTGTATTGAACAGTAGAACTTTGATTGGAAGTGAGTTTGATTCACAAGTGCTACAATTGTGTTCTTTTCGCACTACAGCAGCCGTTCGTCAGTTGTTCAGTGTTGTCGCGCGCGTCCAAGTGCGAATGATTTCAAGCCTTTGAGCACACATTGTCCTCTTCCAAAATCTAATCCCACAATAATACTGAGATTAGGTGAAAACGAAAAGCTCGCATGAAAATGGACCCAAATTTCCAACGAAGAAATATCCGAGTACAACGAAAGACCCTTGAAATTATCATTGTTAGTAACAGCTATTTCTTCTCTTACATTGGAGTTTTATATTAATCTCGTCTTAGTGTTAAGACAAACTAATGTCTTGTTAGTATGAAATGTAAATCCTGATTAGATTCACAAAACAATTTAAAACAAAAGCGATTGGCGTTTCTCAGTAGCAACTGTATGAATAGGGTGTACAAGACTAGACTCGCACACAAAATAACCCAATCACGCTTAGAACCGAGTATTTCAGAATGTCTTTCAGCGCAAGTTCTTGCTAATAAGAAATTATCTTCCTCTTTTTGAATGTGTTCATTAATTTTCAGTTTCTATCTTGTGTATACACAGATTTCGGGTCGAAACATGAATGCCTAGCAACCAAAGTGAAGTGAATAGTTTATGTACTGTGTCGATAATTACCCCCTAGGCCTTCCCCTTGGAACTCTCAGTTAAGCGCTGACTTCGTAGAGCTATTTACAATAACTATCAACGAGTGGTCGGCCCAAAATGTTTGAAAGACGAACAAGGTTTTATCAGTGATCCAACTAACAAAGCGAGTTGATTTACCTCGCGAGAAAATCAGAATATTGAGAACTCCCTTTTTGCAACTCGATCAAATTGTTTGATTATTAACTTTGGCCAAATACTACATCTACGTCTTTTTAAAAAAGCTTTTACCAACAGAAATCGAATTTAGATTTTTATTACTCAGTCACATATAAAAACGGATTACTACTTCGATCTGTTTCAAACGCGCGCTGAAGAATTCAAGAAGTTGAGACTGATCGCAAGCGTTGACAAAGGTGTACCGAACACACCAGCAGATATAAGTCATATAAGTACATCGGCATATTACCAATAAAAAACTTCCGCTTAATCTTAAACAAAAGCGATTTATATCCAAATTGACATTGTCTCTGAAATAGATATACACACATACAGAAAACGACTAAAATTAGTGAAATTCATTCTGTATTTCTGTACTAATTCTTTCTGTATTCTTATTCTGTCTGTGTTATATTCATTGTAAAGTATGCCCGCAAATGAAACATTTTAAGTAAGAATGTTAATTAACAGTCGACGTTTTCAAGTTAATGTTTTCTCAGATGTACAAGGTTTTGACATTTCTTTAGATCAGTTAAGAGTGTAGGTGGTTGAACAATATCAACGCATCCATCTATTTAGCCAAACACACTTTTCGCCAATTAAAAAGACCTGAATTATCAGTTATAGAAAGCAGTGAAGTTATTCGATGGCTTTAGATTGAAAGCAACAACCCCTTAAAATGGAGTGGGTTAAAATCATCCATTTAATGACAAAGATTTAAATCCATTTCTCAATCAATTGATTGGATATTTTTCAAGAAGCCGAAGTTGACTTCCAGTTTTCGCGCCTCGAGGAACGTGTTGACTTTTAAAATCTATTTGGTTCAATTCATAAGAAAATGAAAATGTCAACGACTGGCAAGAAATCGAGTGGTGTAATCTAAAGTGTTTTTGAAAACACCGAAGCCATGACGTCGTCACACTGTAGGCGTGCAAAAGTCCTTCCATGATCAGGAAAAAGACAATTCACGGGTCGTTCGTCTTTGGCTTTCGATTTCTTTTGCGCGCCTTTCAAACGATTAAGTTTGACACTTACTGAAAAGAGCTTACTCTAGAGAAGGATTGACGTCAATATTGTAGGCGTTGGGAAATGTTTTCCGTCTTCTTAACCAATAGGATTACCGTAAAAACAGTCAACAACTCGTTAAATTCGATTTTCTTTGTGGACACGTGTAACAACGCCCTCGTATCATTTATCACGTGACAAATGTCTTGGGGTTTTTTAAGAATAAGGAAACGCGAAGAGGCATGTTGGTCACGTGAGAACACGCCTTCGTATTTAATTGTTTCGCGGCGAAAATATAGCTTATCGTTCATCCAATAGCATCGAAGAACGTGGCGGACCATGTGTTAACACGCCCTCGTATTATATTTGTTTATCAACTTTTTGCGTCAAAAATAACTTTTCGTTCATCCAATAGGGTCGAAGAACGTTGTGTAACCATGTGTTAACACGCCCTCATATTATATTTGTTTATTATGCGTCCAAAATATTGTCCTACCGACTCATCCAATAGGTTTTACCACGTAAATAATCCCGCGTGTTTATTTTACACGGATTCTTCTGGATCTTTCGACTAATGTAAACATATTTGCCAAGTAAACAACTTCGCAGCCGCCATTTTGAACACGAACTGGACAAAAGGCCAGGTCTCGAGTTCCAGGTCGATATAGATCAAATTGGTGGTACGTTTCGTTATTAAAATTAGTAGATCCCCCCTCGATCAAATGCGGAAATTAGCGCCCATAAAGATGGAATGCGTGAAAGGGAACAGCACTACATTTGTAATGCTATAAGTAATTACCATGATCCTTTGCGAACCTAAATCTGTTCCACTTGGATCTACAAACTTTCTGACACCCTTAACATATATATATATACACTCGTTTGCAGAAACGTTATAGTATACATTTATAGCTAATTGCATAATCGTTGTCGGGTTGAAAATCATGAAAGCTATGACCACAAGGAATTCTGGGAAATTAAAACTCTCAAATAACACCGTCAAATCATCGACCTTTTTATCCAGACTTGTAGGATGTTAGTTAAATAGCTCATATACCTTCAAAACTACGAGAACATTGAATATACCTGCATGTAATGCAGGTCATGAACTGATTTCCCATCCATCTTTGCGGTCTCAGCTTCTATGATTTATGATTTTCAATCCGACAACGATTATGCAATTAGCTATATACAAATATCTAATGAGATACAAGATATCTAATGAGATGCAAAGTGCGAAACATCGCTTATTCAATTTTAGATTAGTATCGCATTCAGTAAGGACAACACAATGATTTTCAGCACTATTTTGTGCTTAAAGTGTATATGACACGAAATTTTTTCTTTTGAAAATCGATTACATATGAAGTGAATAGTGGGATGGTTCAGTATTTTGTGATTTGAGCTTCGCATTGGCGAATTATAAAGCTTTGAAATCGTGATATGCTAATTCGGTGACGTCAGAGTGGGTTTTGCCGAAACTTATTTGTATTTTTCCAAGCAGTACTCTTTTCTAAAATAGAAAAACAAAATGAACATCATGTATATCAATTGTAGAAAACTTTTTGCCAGATTAAAAAATTTCAATAATTTGCACAATGGCGCTTTTGTATAATAAATTAAACCCACTCTGACGTCACCGAATTACCATATCACGATTTCAATCCTTTATAACTCGCCAATGCGAAGCTCAAATCACAAAATACTGAACCATCCCACTATTCACTTCATATGTATTCAAAACAAAAAAATTCGTGTCATATACACTTTAAACAGTTGTTTTTTAGCATGTTTAACATTTTGCATGTCATTAGATATTTGTATATATGTATACTACGTTTCTGCAATCGAGTGTGTATATATAGTCATTCTCAAAAAGCTTGTCCACATGAAAAGACTACAATAAAGTCACGTGATTCATTATGTATTCAATTTCCTCGCGTGGAATTTCAATTTGAGATGCAAAAGTACACGGCATTTTGAGAATGTAATGGCGCTGGTATCAACTCGCAGTTCCGCGCGCAGAAATTGAATACATAATAATGAATCACGTGACTTTATTGTAGTATTGTAGTCTTTTCATCTGGACAACCTTTTTGAGAATGACTGTATATAACAGGACCTTAACATACAGTCAATGTCATTAAGGTTGTCCACCTCGGAAAAGCACATTTACACATTTACACATTTGCACTTTTACAAATCGTGCAACTTGTCGCGCAACATTTTCAGATTGTTGCGTTGCAAGTTGCAAAGCAATGTTTCTCGAATTACCATCGTTCGTGCAACTTGTCGCGCAACAAATTAAATTTTCGGTCATTTGTTGCAGGTTGCAAAACTTTGTTGCACGAAGTAGAAAGAGCTTCTACTTTGCGCAACAAAGTTTTGCAACCTGCAACACGAAAATGTGTTGCACGACAAGTTGCGCGAACGGTGGTAATACGAGAAACATTGCTCTGCAACTTGCAACGCAACAATGTTGCGCGACAAGTTGCACGATTTTCTTGCCCGTATTACTGCACCTTAAGGCCGCGGCATTTTTATGGCAGTATACTTCTACCGAATCTATTGACTCTGGGTTCCACTTGCGCAAAACGAATATATACGTCAGTGATGTTGTAAATGTGTAAATGTGCTTTTCAGAGGTGGACAACCTTAATGACATTGACTGTATATAAATATATAAAACAGTTAACAGCTTTGCACTTGTAAATTTCAGTTGACTTTCACAAACTCTCTGCATGTTCTAAAGTTTCCCGTGGTACAGTGGTTTATGCGCGCAAAGGATTACAACGCACTGACAGCTCGCTGATGTAATTGTTTAGAGTGGTTTTCATAAACCCGTGAAATACACATTAGTCCAATACGCATTAGTACACCCGGCCCTAATTCCATTGTGTTCTTTTGTTTTCATTGGACGTTTTAAAATACACACTAATAGTTTATGTTTCATGAGTTTATGAAAACCACTCTATAATGTTAATTATTGATGCACATTAGAAAGACAGAGACTACTACAGTCAACTCTCCGCTAACGGACACTCTCGTAAGCGGACAGCTCTACTTACGGACGCCTTTTCAAATCCCCGTTTTACATCCCAGTCAAACTCTGTATTTACACATTCCCGTAAGCGGACACTCTCTCGTAAGCGGACGCGGACACTTTTGAAACTGAAAATTGGATTTTTCTTTTGTTTACGCTCTCTCGTAAGCGGACACCCCATATAATAATTGGCTCTCGGCAATGAAATTTGTCTTGAATTTGCAATAAATCAACAAAAATATGACCAACTGACATTTGACATCAATAAATAGTTTCGCTTTATATCTTCAGTTGCTATTTTTGTCTGCCCAATAAAACATAATTAACACCCGCTAATTAACTCTCCCGTAAGCGGACATCCACCCTATTTTTCTTTGGTGTCCGCTTACGGGAATAATTCTCGTAAGCGGGCAGCTCTACTAACGGACACTTTTTTCAATTCCCGAGGTGTCCGCTTACGAGAGAGTTGACTGTATTAGTATACTCTCATTCAAATCATATCCTGCCACCAGGAGGTGGAAATATTCAAGAAGGTCTATACTTTGTCTAGACATATGTTTTTGGCTGTTCTTTTAGTCGTATGTTCTAGTGATGTTCATTTATGATAGTAAGGCGATTAATGTTTGATGGAGACAAATAGGTCTTCATTATAGAGGGTCTGAATGGAGTGGTTGCTTTATAAACCTTTTATTACCAACCATCATCATCATTGATACTAGCATTATATCGCTATCATCATCATCATTAATTCTATCATTATCGCTATCATCAACATCATTAATTCTATCATTATTGCTACCATCATTATCATCATCATTATAGAGGATCCGAAAGGAGGGGTTGCTTTTAATTTATAAACCCTTTATTACCAACCATCATCATTAATACTATCTTCAAAAACTCCTGCATAATTAATGAGCAATTCGTCCAATCAGAAGGACGAAATCCATCACGTGCATGTACCTTTATACCCGGTAATGTACTGCTTATTAGTATTCTTTATATAAAGAATTCTAATGAGGATGGCTTTCATTGACCTCCCTGTTCCCTGTACGGGACGACATATATGTTGTCCGGAAAGATCGCTCCTTGGTCACATTTTCGGACCGTCGTTCAAATGTGGGATCTTTTTGAGAGTATTAGTAGTATCGGTGCGCATGTGTGAGGCGTTAGAAGCAACACGATACTGCTATGTTTGTGTTTTCCTTGCTGTTTTTTTTAATGAAATCATCCGAAAATACATCATCATTGTAGGTCTGAATGGAGGAGTTGCTTTATAAATCCTTTATTACCGACCATCATCATCATCATCATTATTGCTGCGAGCCGCCAGGCGAGAGCGAAATGATATTGTGAGTTCCTGTGTCATGGTACGTTTTGATCAGCGCTTATGTGGATGCAACATCTCGATCGTGGAGATGATTTTGTATCACGGTTTATTTTTCAGCGCTCGTTTATTTTTCGCTGATTCAAGCCAGGAAAGTGTTCGTTTTCTACAAATCCATGATGTCAAATGCAACTTTATTCATTGCTGGAAGCATTCATCAGGGTCATGAACAATTTAGTGACATTTCAAGGGGAAGACCATGTTCTTTTATGAGTTTTCAGCGCTGTTATGGTTGTGTGCTCAGTCACGTCCAGTTCCACAATGAAGTACATAAGCTTAAGTTACTTCTACAGTGAGTCGATCAGAGTTGACCGAAGGAGACAGCATGTACTTGAATGCTTTTGAAAGACACAGTTAGTATCCCCGATGCTGTCGCTGACCTATCTACCTGATCGAGCTCGTTGGTCTTCGTCAAACCAATCCGGCCCATGCCATTGCCATTGGCATTGAGGCAACTACTGAATCAAATTATACGATCCATCCTGATGTACTTTTATCTTCTACAAGTCTGCTATGAGGCTTCGACATCTTTCCTGATATCTGGCCAGTAACATTGTATATAATATACACCAAACACAATTCTCTATTTCATTGAATCCATATTTGTATTAATTTAATACTGCATATCAATAGAGTACAAACTATTACAAGCGTGTAACATAAATAGTGCAAAGTATTGCATGCTTTTAGTGCTGGTACATGTCTATAGCTGTCTGTCCATGACCAGATTATTATAGCGGGTGGGAATGATAATTAATAGAGACATGGAATGGAACAATGTGACCGGGATGGGAATGAGAATCAATGGAGATGTGGGATGGGAACAATGGGACAAGGGTGGGAATGAGAATCAGTAGATATATGGGAGGGAAATAGGTTTCTTGTAAGCTAGAACACATGACACAGTAATAAAGTTATTATTATTATTATTATACCACATTTTTATTATTTTATTTTACAACTAATGCACCTTGCTGAAAATTAAGGGACAACCACATGTATGCATTGACAGCTACATTTCACTTTTATGTGTTACCATGTACTGTACGGCAGTGCACAACTCGCAGCACTTCACTTTCTACCAGAAACGACTAGTATTATCATTATCGCTACCATATCATCATCACCATCATTCACATCATCAATACAGCTGTCACAACAATTACCGTTTCATTTTCTGTTTTTTTTTGCACCAGATATATATTATGATTTGTGGTTATTGTTGCTCTTCTTTTAGTCATTGTTTTTCTTATTCTCATCATTTGCCTTCTTTTCTTTCGTAGACTCTCTTTTTTCTCCTCCACTAATTCCCTCCTCATCAGTACCTCAAGCAGGATACAAATCCAATACGATGACAGAAGTGTCTACAGCAATCCATTGATTCAGTCAACATCAGATCGACTTGATTACATTTTGTGGCGTTTTTAGGTTCCCGACGTCAGTGAAGTTTGTGTAGACCAAACAGTCCGTGGAAAGTGTTTCAGTTGATTGGAACTAAATGGTTGTTATTCCTAGTCTAGATTAGTCTGTATATTCGTTTATTGCATTTATTCCTTCTTGAAAGCTAAAAAGCACTTTACGTTCCCTTTCTAAATTAATAATGTGATGAATTTTTAAAATATATTCCCTTACAATTTCTTTTTTCCATTTTTTTATTTTCCTTTATTTATTAAATTTTATATTCCTTCCTTCTTTAGTTCCTTCCTTCCTTCATGCCTCCCTTAGTTCCTTCCTTCCTAGCTTTCTTCCTCAGTTCCTTGTCTCCTTCCTTCCTCAGTCCCTTCCTTCCTTCCTTCCTTCCTTCCTTCCTATTTTCCTTCCTATTTTCCTTCCTTCCTTCCTTCCTTCCTTCCTTCCTTCCTTCCTTCCTTCCTTCCTTCCTTCCTTCCTTCCTTCCTTCCTTCCTCCCTCCCTCCTTCCTTCCTTCCTTCCCTCCTTCCTTCCTTCCTTCCTTCCTTCCTTCCTTCCTTCCTTCCTATAAGCTTGCTTCCTCAGTTCCTTCGCTCCTAAGCACAAAATACGTCATTCTCTTCAACTCTGAAGGACTATATAACGTCCAAAACGACAGTAAAATAAGTCAGTTTTCGTTTAATACTTTTTTTCATTAATCGTCTAAAACTTAGTGGGTGATGATAACTCGTTGACATGGCAACCATACTATCGCCACAAAACATCACCTTTAATATACTTCTTAAATCCAGTCATATGTATTTAGTGACACATTGAATCAAACAGGCCATTGGTAAATACTTTGTATTGCTTATTATTGTCAAGACTGCGATATGAACGACTAAAACTAGTCGACCTTCCTTTGTATCAATATGTTAATGTACCCTTAGGGGACCCCTTGGGTTTAACTTTTGTACTTTCTCCAATATTTTACAAGATAAGATCAGTAATGTGTCATTTTATTTGTAATGTTAGATATATTTACAAAGTAATAAACTCTCAGTCTCACACCATGTGCTAAGAGCGAATGAGCAAAAACACTGGATTAATAACTTGGTTAAAATTTAATATGTTTTTAAGATACTGCTCTTTACAGTGTGGACACTCGAACCGTGAACACTTCAAGTTTTTTCTGAACTTTTTTTTCCTAACTTTCTATTGCCTCACAGCCTCGCAAATGCAGCATTTTCGACTTAGTGATCAAAAAAAATCATTTTTCTGATCAAAATCGATAATTTATATATATCATAGTGTTGAAAAAACCTAAGTGTTCACGGTTCGAGTGTCCATACTGTAATACTAAAGTTTATAAAGGCTTACTTTAAGTCTTTTTTTTTGTAAATCAGTAATTTTCGAATTTCAAACCTCATACGACAAAAATATGATTATCATAGTTGGAAAGAGCTCGTTGAAATTAGTGAAGTTTGAAAAAGATCGCTTCACAAATTGCGAAAAACCTTTGGAAATTTACGCTGGTAGGCAAGGTTTTCATACAAAATTTCGAATTTTCAAAATTCATATCTTCGCAATTTGTGAAGCGATCTTTTCCAAACTTCCCATTTTTACTCATTTCAACGAGCTCTTTCCAGCTATGATAATCATTTTTTTGTCCTATGTCTCCTATAAGCTTAAGTTTCGAAATTAAGTGATAAACCCTCATTCAGTTTCAAAACTTACAGTACTTAATTGAAGTCGAAAGTGTCACTGTAAGCTATTGTAGATCACTGAGACACGTTAATAAAGTTTATTATTATTATTATGTTCAAATGCGGATGTGTCATTGTTAAAAGGTAGTTGTATCACCAAGGCTACGAACTTTCTCTGGACGACAGCGTTCACATTATGGATGTTCACATTTAAAACTACATGGTGTTCAGTTATTTTGGGCTAAACAGTAAAATATTAAATGAAAAGAAGAGTTTAATTATTACGAATTTATCTTTTCATTTCCCCCAAGAAATTATAATTAAAATAAAGGAGTATAATGTAGCTGATGTGTGCCGGTAAAGCCGCATCTACACGAACAAGTTTTCCTTGTGACAAGGAAAAATGGAAAAATTGGCGATGTTTTTGTCGCCTACACGAGCAAGTCTTCCTTGTCAAGGAAAACTTGTCAAGGAAGTTTGCTCGTGTAGATTCGACTTAAGGCACTCATTTGAATTCCTCTGGGGTTTTATCTTTTCACTTTGCTTAGATGAAGTATAAAAATTCGAGAAACAAATTCAACACGAAACCATTTTTATTAATTGTGAATTCTGATTGAAAGGGATTTTTTATTGACCTTTGCAGCTTCAAACTCTTACTTTACTCAGTCCAACAACATTTATCAATATATAATGGCAAGTCAATTTAGCTTTGAATAATTCAACACATTCACCTTTTAAAATCAACAAGTTGACAAGGGCATAAAAGAACTGAGAACTGCTGAAGTTGTTTGAATAAGTAAGTATAAAATATTTCTTTATTTGGTCTTTTTTGTTTATCGCTAATAAGTTCGGCTCGCGCTAATGGCGGGAAAATTGCCTGCTGTCGTCCGCGCGCGCCGCGTCTGCTGTACGTGCTGCTTAATGACACGTTTTGTTTGCTTGTAGTGAATGACGCAGGAATTCACATGAATGCCATTCCATTCTATTTCCTATTGTATTCGACTTCCTCATTTTGTTCTTTTATGCTTGTTTGGCAGCGTATAAATATATTTGTTTTCACTAAACGCACGTATTATTATCGTCATTAAAATTCAGATAATGAGAGAGAAAATTCCATTTCCAGAGTTGTTTTCTTTTTTCTTTTTGTCCATAAATTTAACTAATTTTACAGTGTGACTACAACCAAGGCCACCAAAACAAATTTTCATACAAATTATCCAATCACAATTAAGTATTTAAACAATAGACTATGCACAAGTTTTCGCTTTAAAAGCATATATTTTACTTTACAGTCATTTGCAAAAATTCTGGCCGCCACGATATATCAATATATCGGGTGCATCACTAATACTATTAAATGAAGCAAAATTTACAAACAACAAACGTAAGACTAAAATAAACATTATACTAAATATTTCTACCAACTTTGCTAGCGTTAACCCGCTTTAAGGGGAATTTTCGATTATTTAATTACCCACTAATGCATCCGATATATTGATATTTCGTAGCGGCCAGAATTTTTGCAAATGACTGTGTATGTATGTATATGATCAAGAGTGAACAAGAAACAGCTTAAATTTTACATTTTTTGTGTGCTTGCGCTTATGCTTGCCGATATCCCGTTTCACACCGCGAAACAAGCCTCTTATGCTTGTGTGGGCGTCGGTCCGTTTTCACACCACACTAGCTTCTTATATTAGCGTCGTAGTGAAGCCAAGCTTAACAGAAAATTTTAGGGAATTTTTTGGAGGTTTTACATACGTATTGTTTTGAAAATGTCTATGCGCTTCGATACACTGGCCCGCGCATTGCCTTCCCTTCTGAGCGACGCCATGTATCAACAACTCCAGAGACAGACTGTCCCTTCCGAGATGATTTTCACTAGCAAGCATAAGGACTTGTGTCATGTGGAAACGAGTCCGACGCAAGCAAAAGCGCGAGCACAAGAAATCGCACAGCCCGTTTTCAGTGAAATAACGCTTGATCTTGAAAGTCCTAAAATGCTGACTTCCTCGACGCATGCGCCGCAATTCCTTAGGGAACTCTGGAGAGAACCTAGTGTACTTGGATTGCATTTTATTTCTCTTTATCCCTTTTTCCTCTATTTTACCTTCTTTCATTTATTCATAAATTTTCTATTTTTTTGGTTGCGGATGTGGTTGGAGTCACGTTTTACTTTTAGTTTTTTTGAAACTATTTATATGATCACGACGACAAACAACAACAATACTTTGTTGTCAGGACTCTTTCAAATACCGCACCTGTTACGAAATTGGTGCATTGTGTATATCAAGAAACAAGGCAAGGCATATGAGCGAGTTCTATTGATAGATATGCGTTGGAGGCAGCAGCGGAAAGACAGAAAGTCTTGAAAATTAATTTGGAAGAACAACTGAGATTCAGTGAAAACTCCTACGATACAATAAATAAAGTTCATCCTGAAGAATTAAGATACCGTAAATCTTCTATTAAGCGCCCGGGGCGCTTATTAAATTTCGGAGGTCTTAGGGTGGCGCTTATTAGAAGAGGGACGCTTAATAGAGAGGGACGCTTATTTAATTTCCTAAACCAAACACTCAGATTCTCCGCGTACCGTATTTCGTAAACTTTATTATCAACTTAGTACGGAGAAACGAAGCCAATATGAAATGTAACACAATGGCATGTCAGATAATCGCTGAAATTAAGGTATGACTCAAACAAAAGTTAATGTACCGTACGTACATCGTTAAGACAAGAAAGCAGTATTTCAGAAACGATATTTCAGATCTCAATGTCAACTTCCTCGCTTATTAGAGAGGGATACTTATTAGAGAGGGGTGCTTATTAGAGGGGGACGCTTATTAGAGGGGGACGCTTATTAGAGGGGGGCGCTTATTAGAGGGGGGCGCTTATTAGAGAGGGGCGCTTAGTACAAAACGGCTCCAAAGGGGGGCGCTTAATAGAGGGGAGGCGCTTATTTGAGGGGGGCGCTTAATAGAAGATTTACGGTAAAACAAAACGCTCTATTAGCGTGAACTCGGGCTTCTTTATGAAGCTATATAGTTTGATAGGTTAAACGAACCTTGCAAATGTGAAACCTAAAAACATATTTCTAGACGGAAGTAGTTTTAGCCCTCAATATTACTGCACAATTTACTGTAAAACAGAATTTCCACTCAGAATGGGTGTAAACGGTTAAGTTAATCGATGATTGATCAACGAGTACCGAAAACTAAAAAGCCACAGATTTTAGCCAAAGCCGGAATTACGCGCAAACATTTCCAAATTAGCCTTATACCCACAAAACAATAATACCCCAAGCTTTGACTTGATGTACTTTCCTGCAAATGACTCTGATTGGGACTCTACATTTATTGAGTCGGTAACGGTTGGTAGACATCATACACCAACTATATGGTTCTACGCTTCCCTGAGGACAGACTGATTAGCATCACAATGGAACTTCGCCGAATAGACTATCCCAAATACACGTTAATATTATATGTGTGTCTAGATAGATCAACGGTCTAATAGAGGATATCCAAAGGTATAGGCTTAGGGGCCGAATATCTCTCCCTCACTGGCCTTTTGGTTAGGGCTTAGTTTTATATAGCACCGGGATAGCGCGGGGGAAACCAAAATCTTAACCTCTTACGTAAGTCGATTCGATGTCTATGTCTCGGGAGAATCGTCCGATTTTGTAGCATTTTTTTTTTTTTTTTTAAATGTGCGGGGTGGGGGAGGAGGGGGGGTGGAGGGGGGACCGAGCGAGCACAGGTAGCCCAAGCTTACCATTTGAAGCTTTATATAGAGATTATGCAGTGTAAATTTACTAGGGTAAAGTTCAAACAGCTATAACTCGCTTAGTTTTAATCGTAGCGACACCAGATTTTCCCCAAAGTTAAATAAACTCACAAAGAACAAATACAGACAATTTAAAAAACGATTTATCGTATTTTCGATTTTTAATATATTTACACTTCATAATCTCTATATAAAGCTTCAAATGGTGAGCTTGGGCTACCTGTGGAGCGAGCAGACGAGTTGACAGTGATTTAGAGGTCTGTGTTCGAGCCTCGATGGTGGCGATTTTTTTCCCATTTGTTCTCTCTATTTGTTCCTACTTTCCTTTTTGTTTCTTTTCTTTGTTTTTTTTTCTTGAGGTCGAATCCACCTTCATACAATTCCTAAACCAAGATTCCTAACAGAGTATGATATGTGAATTTTTTTAAAGGAAAACTAAAAAAAGTCTTGGAGATACTCAAAGTTAAATGAAGTATACCAAATGTTATTCTAATTAAGCTCACATTTTGAACAAACAACGATTTTTGTACTTTTTTTAATACTTTTTATGGTTTCCTTGGGGGGTGGGGTGGGGTTTCTTTTGGTGTGGGATGGGGACATTGCTGCAAAAGTAAGTTTTCGCAGCTCCTCAGAAACTCATTTGCGACCGTAACCATAGCAATAGAATACGTTCACTATTGGTTACCAACCCTTCCCCCACGCCCAAGGGAAATTAAACCTCTAGAAATGTCCAGCAAAAACAACTTAAGCTTGAGTTTAGTCACAAACTTTATACTTGAATTGAAAACTAAATATACTAAGAAAGTCCAACTTACCACAGGCAGCCCAACCATTGCTTGTGAGGCTACTTATAATGAATACAAATATATTTGCGTCTTTTTTGGTGGGCTTCCCGGCTGTGCTTAGTAACGTATTATGTTGGGATCCCTGCGTGCGTCCACAGGCAGCCCAACCATTGTTTCTGAGGCTAATATTTGCATGCGCGCGTCTTTTTTGATGGGTTTCCTGTGGTTTAGAACGCGCGCGCGCGATACGTATTATTTGCTGCGGGCGCGTCCCGCAGGACGCAGGAAGCCCAACATTATACATTTCTATGCACAGGGAACCCAATATAATACGTATCGCGCGCGCGCTCTACCACAGGAAACCCATCAAAAAAAGACGCGCGCATGCAAATTGGTTAATTTTTAATAATTATAAATAGCCTCAGAAACAATGGTTGGGCTGCCTGTGACCGTGGGCGCGTCTTGCGAGACGCACCACAGGCAGCCCAACCATATACACATGCACTGCAGGACGCGCGGGATGCACACAGGAAGCCCAACATATAAGTTACTCAACACAGGGAACCCAAATAATACGTATCGCGCGCGCGCGTTCTAAACCACAGGAAACCCATCAAAAAGACGCGCGCATGCAAATATTAGCCTCAGAAACAATGGTTGGGCTGCCTGTGCCACGGTGTGATATACTGCATTTTTGCGGACGCGTTGCACAGGGAGCCCAACATTATATATTTTTATGCACAGGGAACCCAACACCACGTATTCCGAGCGTGCTCTACCACAGGAAACCCATCAAAAAGACGCAAATATATTTTTATTTATTATTAATTTTAGTAGTTGGGCTGCCTAGCTGTGACATACCTGTACAAATTGTGTAAATATTTTTGATGTGATTTACCGTGTATACAGTACTCAATGTTGCAAAACTTTCCAGCGGGCGAAAACATACCGTAAAAATAGTAGTCTTTTTCAAATGAATTAAAACTACAGTCATTATCTCACAACCTTATGATGGTTAAGATAAGATATTCTTTTAAATTATTTTGGTATATTTGGATTAACATTTTACCGATCGACAGATAACCTCGTTTACCGGCTTTATCCGCGGGAAGCCTGTGTTTTCCCTTAAAACTCTCGTCGTTCCTCCACAGTAGGTGTACCACAGCTGTCAATCAAAATATTTTTTTTGCTGGTATATGATTGGCTACTTCACCTCGTCGATTTTCTTATCTCACTTCTGATTGGCTGAAACCAAATTGCACGAGACTATTTGCACTCAACGGGCTTCCCTCTTCGCGCCTTTGGCCTTTTGTGTGCAAGACGTCGAGCGGACAGCATGCGGGTAAGAAGGCTCTCGCAATTTTAATCAAAAATTTGCACAAAATTTAACTTTTCGTCCTTAATTTCCAGTTTTCAGAAAGTTCTACCACCGTACTCACTAATGGCTACTTCAAAGAGACATTTTCGATGCGTAATTATGTGAAACTTTGTCGCAATTCAAGTCACAGTCAGGGCCGGGGTTGTGAACACAGCAGGCAAAGTCCACGAAAACTTCATGAACAAGTGAGTTGAAGTCCGTGTTTATTCATTTTCCTTCAAAAGATACAATTCCTTATGAATTCAGGTAGTTCTTGCAGGTTGAAAAGCGTATTTTGTGCGAAATTTTTGTGTCGAACTATGACTGGAACTGTTGTCGCCAAAGTGCAACTCAGTGTGAATGGACGGTAGAAGTTGGCATAAATTCTCGTCAAAAACATTATTATTGGACCTTTTCTAAGTTTATTTGCTTGCTTTATCTTTGCAGAAACATTTTCTTTCGGTTTCAAAGACGGAAAACACTCTACAGAAGACATTTGGACAACATTTAGAAAGCTTTGCATTCGTGGTCAGTTCGAGTCGCTTTGCTGACAGGCAAAGTTCACTCGAAGGTACGTAGTTTGAAAGCTTTGTACGGTATTATATTCCAAATTTTTATCTATCCAACGACAGTTTCAGCATAAAAAAGTGTTTACCGTAATTGTAATTTGAAAGGATAAATGAGGTTGCTATTCAAACTTAGAGATATTTTTCATTGATGACTTTGCGCGGCATTTTTCAAATGTACTGAATTTTTTTAGCTTTTTTTTCTAAAATAGTTTTCTTTTGTTTTCTTTATGAATGATATTTTAATTTAATAATACAGCATAACCTATTTTTTATTTTAAATAATATAGAATAACCAATTTTCTATATTTTTTTTGCAGGACTCGCTACAACTTTTCACGAGGCGAAGAATCTCGTCATGCGACTGTCGCCCAGAAAATGAATACAACAGCCAAGGTAAAACCCTATCAATAATTTTAGTATTTTTACAATTTTTTGAGCTTTTAAAATATAATTTCTTTCGAAAAGCGCGGGAATTTATTTCGCGCCAAAACGTCAGTGGAATGTTTTTGACGGTCGAATTAGGGAGGGGTAGTAGGTTTTAATAACGGTGGGGGGAGGGGACGGGGACTGGAGTTTACGTTTTCCCGCACTAATTATTTTTGAAAAGTTCTGGACATTTTCAAGTATTGAACGTTTATGTGACCATGTTGGAGAGGATGGGAGGGTACGAGTCTAAAGTAATACAGCAAAGTATATTGTGGTGTGATAACATTCTTTCTCATCTTTTTATCAGGACTTGGAATACAATTTCGAGGCGAAGAGTCCCGTTTTATAACTTTGTCGCCCAGAAAATAGACACAACAACCAAGGTAAACGTCTTTTTAATCGTAATTTTTAGCTTTTTCGAGAATGCAGGGAATATTTCTTATGTGACAAAATTATCCGCAGATTTTTTTCACGTGGAGAATTCAGGGGTTGGAATTTTTAAATTAAGAGGGCGTGGCAGATGGGGTGTTAATTTTTGGGTTTTGCGTTTGCGAAATATTATTTATCCAGCAAATTATGTCCTTTTAGGAATGAGAAGATGCAAGTTTTCTGAATGAATGGGTGGGAGGAATGAAAGGGAGATCGAGAGAATGGGATAGAAATAGGATAAAAGGGTAAAACATTTCAATTGCCCAAAGAATGGTATTTTAGCAGGAAACTGAATTACTTTGTAGAGAGAAGGGAGTGCAAAGTTTTCAAAGTAAATGGATGGGAGCAATAAAAGGGAGAAAGAAAGAAATAGAAATGGGATAAAATATTTAAATTGCCTAAGAATGAAAAAATTTACCTCGAATTACTAATAATTCCACCATTGTGACTATTTGTCCTCCTCTGATATTTCTTTTGCTGAGACTCCAAAGGACTTTGTAAATGTCATAGTACATAAGACGAGGTTCTATACCTTCATTTCATTCCTTTACGCACTTTATTAACTTACTTAGCGAAAACTAATTTCGTTTTCTCAACCTCCTCAGTCATTATGGGATTTGACAGGGTACATAAAGTAGGTATTATAAGTACATTTTTGAGGTGGGAGGTGAGGAAAAGGTGGAATCAAGAGACCATAATACTAAGAGAGCGAATCTCGTACTGATGTGTGGTCGATGCTCGTAGCGCTAAATCTATTTTTAGTAACACGGTTTTTGCAGCGCGCGCTCGATCGAGAATCCTCAAGTGTGCTCACCTTCCGGTTACTAAAAATAGATTTAGCGTCACCAGCACATCCCAAACATCATTCCGCGTGATTCACTCTCTTAGTATTATGGTCTCTTGGTGGAATGTAATCTGACTAAAAAAATACAAGTATAAATCAGTATTATAATGTTTGCTGTGAACATAATATTTTCGTGTCTTAACGACTTTCTTTCTCATCTTCAGGACTTGGAATTCGAATTGAGGCGAAATTGTCCCGTTATGACTTTGACGCCCAGAAAATAGACACAACAACCAAGGTAAGTCTTTCTTGAATTAAACGTGTGTGAAATTATTCATGGTGAAAAAATGCAATGTAAGGTTGCCGAATGAATGGGATAGGAAATGAAAGGGAGGTTGAGGAAATGGGATAGCAAATGAAAGGGTGGTTGAGGAAATGGGATTGGAAATGAAAGTGAGGTTGAGGAAATGGGATTGGAGATGAAAGTCAGGTTCAGGAAATGGGATAGAAAATGAAAGGGAGGTTGAAGAAATGGGATAGGCAATGAAGGGGAGGTTGAGGAAATTGGACAGGAAATGAAAGGGAGGTTAAGGAAATGGAATAGGAAATGAAAGTGAGGTTGAGGAAATGGGATAGGAAAGGAAAGAGAAATGGGATTGGAAATGAAAGGCAGGTTGAGGAAATGAGTTAGAAAATGAAAGGGATGTTGAGGAAAATTGGGATAGGAAATGAAAGGGAGGTTGAAGAAATGGGATAGGAAATGAAAGGGTGCTTGAGGAAATGAGATAGGAAATGAAAGGGTGGTTGAGGAAATGGATAGGAAATGAAAGGGTGGTTGAAGAAATGGGATAGGAAATGAAAGGGTGGTTGAGGAAATGGGATAGGAAATGAGGAAATGGGATAGGAAATGAGTTGAGGAAATGGGATAGGAAATGAAAGGGTGGTTGAGGAAATGAGATAGGAAATGAAAGGGAGGTTGAGGAAATGGGATAGGAAATGAAAGGGTGGTTGAGGAAATGGGATAGGAAATGAAAGGGTGGTTGAGGAAATGGGATAGGAAATGAAAGGGTGGTTGAGGAAATGGGATAGGAAATGAAAGGGAGGTTGAGGAAATGGGATAGGAAATGAAAAGGAGGTTGAATAAATGGGATAGGAAATGAAAGGGAGGTTGAGGAAATGGGATAGGTATTTAAAGGGAGGTTGAGGAAATGGGATAAGAAATGAAAGGCAGATTGAGGAAATGGGATAGGTATCAGTAATGGGAGGTTGAGGAAATGGGATAGGAAATGAAAGGGAGGTCGTGGAAATGGGATAGAAAATGAAATGGATTTTGAGGAAATGGGATAAAGATAAAAAATTTCAGTTCAAATTAAGAACTGCACTTAGTACACTTTTTAAGTCTTGTTATATGAACCACAGATATTTTTAGGGCGGGAGAGAAGTACTGTAATTGTTACACCTGCAGTAACCGATAATTGGCAGTAATAATAATAATAATAATTCCTATCCCATTTCATCAATGTCCCTTTCATTTTCTATCCCATTTCCTCAACCTCCCTTTCATTTCCTATCCCATTTCCTTTATGAGGTCCCTCTATTGTATGTCTGCATCGGAGTCTGCAATTAATCCGTTTGATATAATCACTTGATAAATCTTCATTCCCATAAGGGGTAATGGGTGGGGCTGAAGTATTATTGTAACATATATATTTGAGATTTCATCTTAAATTCTGTGTTTGCATAATGTTTAGTATCCTCAAGCTCAAGGATGATGACATTATTGGAAAGAAAGTTAAACAAGCAACATAAACAAGCAAGATATACAAGCCAACAAGAACACAGATGAAGACTTCGAGCATGTGGCGTCAAACCCGCATGCAAGGTTCAGTGAACTTTTCTTTTTGGGGTATCCTCTCCCTCAGACTTTTCAAAATAATTGGCAACTTAACATGTTGGACGTTGTATATTTTATATTTGCCGCTTGGTAATTGTTCGTAAAATAGTTTGTAGCTACTACAAACTACTTTATGTTGTATATAAAGTCACTGGAAATTGCAGTGCATGTAGGTTTAGGGCTTTTATCTTGACACACCCTGACAGAGACATAAGATTCTTCTTTTTAAACTTTTAGTTTTTTGGGATATAATTAGCTGTGCTCAGTTTTGGTTCATTTCTCCGTCAGCACACCAAAATTATTCGGCCATCAAATCTTAATAGTTAATCTGAACACAAACTACTAGGTAGGCAAGGAGAATCCTCTGCTGACTGTCAGTGGTGTAAAAACGTGTTTCTAGTTATTCATAAAACACTGCTTTGATTTTCTTTTACTCTGACATTGATTCGATGCGCTCAAAGTTTGTGTTGTTATGAATAAAAGGAAACACCTGAATTTGTTTGTTTGTTTCTGTTCCTTCGTGGCAAAACAGTGTGTTTTTGCCAGTAAGTCAAGATGAAAGCTATTTAAGTTAGATGAGGAATTGCTATGTCATATCCATCATTGAGGCAGTTGCACTTGGTCCTACATATCTTATTCATGTAGTTTTATACTACATGTACCAATATATGTAGGGGAGGATCGACTTCGCATTGGATTAAAGGTAGGACGTTGTTGGAAAATACCATTCTTACTGAGTGTATTCTTACTGAGGGTCCTTTATATGGTGGGACTAGCCTGTGAAGCCATAGACTGGACCTCCTCTTTAATGGATATGACATCATGTTAATTCTTCCTTTTGTAAAGTTCATAGGTTAAGGCTTAGGAAATGGTGCTTAGGACCCTTGATTGAAACTATATGCAAGGAGAGCTACTAGCTCCTTGTATGCATGGTTTCAATATGTAATTGTGAAAACACATGCAAACTTTGTCATGCTTCATTCGGTATCCAGGGGTTGATTATTTAAATACAGTTTAAACACTGGATGACATCCCTCTATTGTCTCACACTTTGTGAACCAATATCTGGATCTCATCCAATGTTTACACTGTATTTAAATAATCAGCTCTGTAGCTTTTAGTGAACATAGAGATTATTATTATTAGTTATTTAGCTGTGTGTCTGTATTTAATTCATCTAAAAATTAGCCAAAGTTGCTTGGATTAGTTTGAGATGTAAGTTAATTCATCTTAAATTACCCAAATGCATGCATTTACATGTTCATCTAAAAAATAAATCGGTTTCGGCAAAATAGGACGCGTTAGTGTTTATTTGGCCTGTCAGAGTACTTAAAAACAAATAGGCTTAGTCTTTATAACCACGGCTTAAATTAATCGTTAAAATTAAATTTAAATTAAATTAAGTTGGGCCCAAAGATATGGTGGTTTTTCCCTGCGACGATTCCCTTCCAGGGTTATAATAGAATGTGTTTGCGGACTTCGGCTCGATTCATTACAATTTAAATTCATTCTGTAAATTATAAACTCATTCGGTAATTAAAAAAGTACTCTGACAACATAGAATTAAATTTACAGGTAAACTTCAACTACAAGCTTTTATGGTAACGTCATGGATGCATGGATCTCCCAATGACAAGAAGACACTTTGGTTTGGATATTTCTTCATCTCGATCGATCTTGGCTTAATTTCATGCCTGGTCAAGTTACAGCAATTTGGAAATGGTTTCTACCTGGACTTCTATGGAAGACTTTTTTTTGGACATTGAAATACAGTATTGTAAATTCCAGGAAATAAATAAAAGACAGATAAACGCATCATCTATCATTATTTCCCATAATATATGGGTGTATGTATGTGATCCGTGAGAGTGTGTTAATTAGTACATTACATCCACAGCTAACTGCATGGATTTTCATTTCGGCTGAGTTACAACAATTTGGAAATGGTTTCTACCTGGACTTCTATGGAAGACTTTTTTTTGGACATTGAAATACAGTATTGTAAATTCCAGGAAATAAATAAAAGACAGATAAACACATAATCTATCATTTATTTCCCATAATATATGGGTGTATGTATGTGATCCGTGAGTGTGTTAATTAGTACATTACATCCACAGCTGACTGCATGGATTTTCATTTGTGGCTGAGTTACAACAATTTGGAAATGGTTTCTACCTGGACTTTTATGGAAGACTTTTCTTGGAAGTCGAAGTATTGTAAATTCTGTGATATAAATAAAAGACAGATATACATTTATGCATTTCATTATTTTCCATACTATATGGTGGTGTAATTTTGTTACCTGCGAGAGTGTGTTAATTAGTACAACATCCACAGCTGACTGCATGGATTTTCATTTTTGGATTTTCAACTGTCAACTTGGTTTCACATGACTTCTTGGCCATGGCCTTCGACTCTTCAATGGATTCATTTTTCATTGGAATTGAAACAACCTGACACAATGTTGTAAATCATTATTGGTCGTCAACTTGGTTTCTTTCTATGCTTGCTGAGACCTTATCTTCAAAGGATGCACGACATTCATTTTCTGGGGTTTCTGTGGAATATAAAAGGAACTGCTGTCAGTAAGTATATCACCACTTCACAAATCACATTCTCTTTTTTAAGGTATTCTACCAAGAGGTAAGTTACGGTCAGCCCAGAGGTAACGTTATGTATCAATATTATATATTTAAATTTGATAATGTATACAAGGAATCGGTCTTTCATTTATTAAAACACAAAATGGAGAAAATGAGAAATGGATGGATGGAAAACGTGACTAAAAACGTTGAGCAAATTCAAATGGTTCATGGATTTTAAAACACTTGGAGAAATCAATGGTACATGTGCATATCAATGCTACTCAACTGGCAATCATTTCCTTACTGGAAACTAATGAATAAAGAAAGTAATATGTTCAATAGGCTGTTACTTATTTCTAGTTTTATCATTTCAGATAATCTACCAAGAGGTAAGGTACGGTCGTGCCGAGAGGTAACATTATGTATCAATATCTTTATTATTAATAGTATAATGTTAAACTTGCTAACTGTATACAAGCTAAGGAATCAGTCTTTCAGTAAAAATGAAAAATGGAGAAAATGAGAAATGCAAGGATGGAAATTGGATGAAAACTTTGTATGAGAAATGAATACAAATGTACTTGCAACTGAAATGGATATGTAATTCATGCCTTAGAAATAATGAAACTTGACAAAAATATTGAGCAGATTCAAATGAAATCTGGATTATAAAACACTCGGAGGAATCAATATGGTACATGCATATCAATGCTACTCAAATGGCAATCGTTTGCTGACTGGAAACTATAGTGAATAATTAAAAGTAATATGATTAATCAGCTAAGCTGTTACTTATTTCTAGTTTGTCTTTCAGAGAATCTACCAAGAAGTAAGGTACGGTCGCCATGGTAACACTTTGTATCCTACACTTTAGTTATAAAGTCTTAAATACCAATGGAACCAAATGATACTTTCACTTCAATTATGAAACCAATAAATGAGAAAATGCAAGTTACTGGAAGGAATATTTTTGAACTGAGTTGGAGAAATGAATAGCTGCACTTCATTGCAGCTGAGTTGATGTCACTTATTGGACAATAATTATTATACTGTGGAGAAAAATGTTGATGCAAAGCAAATGGCAAATATACTGACCAGTATGTGCCAAATCATATGGCCGACATAATATTAGGAATTCATATTATCAATTCATAATATTTATTATCATTAATCCAAAACTACTGCCTACTATAAGTTGTAATAATAATTTGTATTATAGCAATTTTAATTTTTGCATTTTTCTTCTACTTTTGTTTCTCATTTCAGGTTCATATGGACTGTAACTTTGTAATCGGTAAGCAAACTTGTAAATGTGGAATTTCTTTATAGAAATAAAAGTTGAAACAACAAAATTTAGAAAGTAATTACAAAAATGAATGGAAAATTTGAAAACAAATAGATGGAAACTGGACATGAAAAACTGAATGGAAAACAGAAGAAGAAATGAAAAGATACAGATAACTTTTGAGAACTAAATGGAACTTGAAAATATGATTGTGATGAAATGTATGTATGTACATCATAGTAAAACGAATATTTATTCTATACTAAAGGAAAACAATATGAAATGAAATTACTGAACAATATGCAATGAGACTTGCTTGCATTGGATGACAAGGAAATTGAAGTCAAACCAAACTGAATGGAATATGAAAATTGAATAATGAAAAGTAAAAAAATAAGAAAATGAAAATGAAACTGGATGAGACATCAATAACAAGGTTTTTTTAAATAATGTATATTATTTTATTGGTGGTAATTCAAACTACTATCCAGAGATGCGAGTATTATTTTCACTTTTACATATTTTATGCTCATCAATGGTGTACATATTGTGTGAAATTGCATGTGGTAATGTATACGGCACTGACTACTTTATTATTTACATAAACAATGTTCTATTTACTCTAATGCTGTGAATGGTAAGTAAAGAAGGATCAAAGCTGCAGAGCACACCAGATGTATATAAAGAACATCCACAAACAATCTATAAAGTGATCTAGTGATTGTAAAAGAAGGATCAAAGAGGACAACAGATGCAGGCTGCCTACAGTATGAATGCTAAATGTAAAGAGATCTGATATCCAGTATAGTTTGCTACAAATGTACTGCACTTATCACAGTAAAAGAAGGATCAAAGAATTAAGACACCAGGCACATATGGGTGGTGTTGATGATGATTAATGGCTACTGCAGTGGGTAAGATCAATGGGCCATTCCATAAAGCTTACTGCTGCATTACCAGCAGGCACATATGGGTGGTGTTGATGGTGATTAATGGCTACTGGTGGTTAAGTTCAATGGGTCATTCCACAAAGCTTACTGCTGCACTATCAGCAGGCACATATGGGTGGTGTTGATGGTGATTAATGGCTACTGGTGGGTAAGATCAATGGGTCATTCCATAAAGCTCACTGCTGCATTATCAGCAGGCACATATGGGTGGTGTTGATGGTGATTAATGGCTACTGGTGGGTAAGATCAATGGGTCATTCCATAAAGCTCACTGCTGCATTATCAGCAGGCACATATGGGTGGTGTTGATGGTGATTAATGGCTACTGGTGGGTAAGATCAATGGGTCATTCCATAAAGCTCACTGCTGCATTATCAGCAGGCACATTATGGGTGGTGTTGATGGTGATTAATGGCTACTGGTGGGTAAGATCAATGGGTCATTCCACAAAGCTTACTGCTGCATTATCAGCAGGCACATATGGGTGGTGTTGATGATGATTAATGGCTACTGGTGGGTAAGATATCAATGGGTCATTCCACAAAGCTTACTGCTGCATTATCAGCAGGCACATATGGGTGGTGTTGATGATGATTAATGGCTACTGGTGGGTAAGATATCAATGGGTCATTCCACAAAGCTTACTGCTGCATTATCAGCAGGCACATATATGGTGGGTGGTGATGACAAGGATGATGATGATTAATGAGTGGTTGTCATAAATCTGTTGTTTCTCCTTCTTGCTTTGCATTCTGGTTAATGGTTCTAATGAGTAGATTGTGAAATTATGGGATGCATGGTCTATATTGGCCTCTAGATGCATTGTGATAACTGATCTAATGACAGTACATTGTATGTTATATTTCTGGGACAATGGTTTTTTGTTAAACAAGGCTGTCAGTCATTTGTCCATTGCTAGGGTTATCTGAGAGTAATTAAACAATAATGAGTGGGTTATATGTGAGAGATATGCAGAAATAAACTTAACCTTAACTAAAATTAAAATAAATTTAAAAACTAAAAATAATTTAATAAAATTACATAAACTAAATAAAAATTAGATTACTAGCTACTCTATGGTAGATAACCATGTTCAAGGACAAAATGTCTGACTTCTTTGTTTGATTGAAAAATATTGGTTGATAGGTTGGAAGGAACTGGAGTTTGGTATTGATTTTAAGTGGATTTGAATCCCATCTGAGGGTCAGATATTTTTTCTCTTTCTCCTTTCTTTCACTATACTGTAGGGCTATATATAATGCTCAGAAGAACTTCATGGTTATCTTTTATAGCACTTTGACTTTCCCTTAATTTCTATCTGTTTCACTAGTGCCATACGGTCTCCTTTCCTATAGTATTGTGTTGATTGTACCAGTATATATGTTAGTTGTTGCAAATTTCCATCTTAATTATCAATGACCTGCTTCCAGTTTGACCATGTAGCTCAACTGGTAGAGCATCGGTACGTGATGGTAAAGTTCCGAAGGTCGTAGGTTTGAATCCCATCAGGGTCAGAGATTTTCTCCTTTCTCCTTTCTTTCTAGAGCTAATGCTAGGACGAACTTCATGGATATACATTGTGTTTCTATGGCACTTTAACTTTTCCTTAATTTCTGTCTGTCTTGATATTTTAAAAGGACAGTTGCTTGGAAACATACTGGTGTTGACAAACTGTAATATTTATTATAGTTGTCCTATATATGATTGGCGATCGTATACATTGGTAGATAGTCTAGTCCATAGATGTACTGTGACAGGAGTGAATATGGTGAGTATAAATTGGGACGAGAGGAAAGGGGCGGCTATAAGGGGAGGTTGGAGGCCGTCTGGTCACAGGTAAACTTTCTTGAACATATGGAATCAGAATATATATGAAGCAATATATGTACTTGACTAGAAAGATAAGCAGACTTGACACTCTACAAATACATGTAATTACATGGCAAGGGAAGCAAGAGTAATCCATAGAATACAATGACCAAGATCAGGAATGGTAAAACCAAGTGCTAATGTTTTTGATACAAACATTTGGATATACGTGAATATATGGTGAGTATAAATTGGGATGTGAGGAAAGGGGCCACTATATTTTTAGATTAGAAGGGCCATAAGTTTTTCAGCTCAAGCTGTAATATGTTTTTCCCCTTGTAAAATAAAGTTTATTATTATTATTATTAAGGGGAGGTTGGAGGCCATCTGGTTACAGGTAAACTTTCTTGAACACATGGAATCAGAATGTATATGAAGCAATATGTACTTGACTAGCCAGATAACCAGACTTGACACTCTACAAATACATGTAATTACATGGCAAGGGAAGCAAGAGTAATCCATAGCATACAATATGATGACCAAGATCACACCCAAGTACATGTACAGTTGCAGGAGTGTAGTTCATGGAGCTCTTGAAACTTGGAGCAGATGTACATTGCAGAGGCTACACTTCTAAACCAAGTACAGCACCCATGTCCAGGTATATTGCAGAGGATACACTTCTTAACAAAGTACAACACAAGTACACATGTCCAGGTAATGTCCAGGTACATGTACACTGCAGAGGCTACACTTCTTAACCAAGTACAGCACCCATGTCCAGGTATATTGCAGAGGCTACACTTCTTAACCAAGTACAACACCCATGCCCAAGATAACCAGCAGAGGAATGTAATGAACTTGATAATCACTTATAGATTCCAATGTAGGTTCAAGCTGATGCATTGTGATGATGATAACCATTATTAGAAGGTATCTTCTATGTAAAGCGCTTTAGAATATTTTTAATAGTTAAGGCGCTATATAAATGTTATTTATTATTATTATTATTATTATTATTATTATTATCTTGGTCATATCATATGACCAAGATACCTTCTAATAATGGTTATCATCATCACAATGCATCAGTGGAAGAGCCAAAAAATAATAATAATAATAATAATAATAATAATAATAATAATAATAATGATGGTTGTTCCATAATTTGCAATGTACCTATCGATCGCCACTCCTTACAAGACAAATCCGTAAGATACCCAGCGAGGAGGAAAACAGTACAGAGAACTTTCAGACAAAATAAGAGAGCTGACACTTCACTACTGAAGGCTATAAAGTACTTATTTCTAAATGATTCAGAAAACGAAAACTTAAGTAATCTCTGATCAAAATCTAAATTTTTCTTCGGGTTCTTTGTGTGAAGAAGAATTTAGGTTTTGATCACAAGTATTGTTCTTGCACATTTGTGCATGTATTTTTTAAGTTTGTTTCTCTACAGAGTCCAGACATGGAAGTACAGTGGAAGGAAATTGATGTCTGGGGTTGTGGTAAGTTTAGAGATGTATATATTCATTTGATGACTCCTAAATAATATTCATGCATATGCGAGGGCTTAGCCTTACTTCTGAGATAGAAAACAAAATCAGAAATTAGAATAATAAAACAACAACTCCTGTCGAGGCTAATTTAAGCCTGCATATGAATATTATTTAAGAGTCGTTAATAGACCTCTTTAGCCTGTATGTAAATTGCCCATTTCAATGTAAACATGATATTCTCTGGAAAATTGTTCCTTTATATTTCTGAAATTTATTCGCTCATATCGAAAGGACTAATAATCTCCTAACACCATGTTTACATCACATATGGTTTGAAATGGGCAATTTACATACGAAGCTAAAGAGGTCTATTATTACTTCAAGAAAATGATGTGGTGGTCTATATACATGTATGTTGTGGTTTATTAATATTTTATTACTGGTGTAAATGTTTCAATGGCCTCCTATGCAGATGCCCTTATGATGAGAGTGAAGGTATCTGCATAGTACCTCATCCAACATTGTTGGACAATTTGTTGGGAGTATTTACAATTGGTACTTGAAGGGCCCTGTTTTTCACTAGAGAGATTGCAGGTCTGATACATGTACATGCACAATCAGGGCTGTATACAGTACAGGGGCAGGGGAAGCAGTCCCCCCCCCCCCCCCCCCCCCCCCACCCTAGCAAGGCGAAAAAGATACCAAAAAGTACTGAGAACTGATCTAGTTTTATTTATTTTTCGCTGTTAAATACGTACTGCCCCCCCTTGAATTTTGGGTTATGTGCGGCCCTGACAATTTTATGCATACCAAGAAAACATTTGGTCATTGTACTTTTGCTTGTACATACAATTGTATACTTGTATCAATGGTAGCAATGTATGTATACCGTATAGTACATGTACGTCTCACTGTGCATGTTTCATATTTTGTTCATATTTTTCCAGGTCAGAAGATGCATCAACAAGACAACCACAACCCCACACATCAGATCTAGTTGGTGTAAGAGAGCACACTTGACATCTACTTGTGTAGTTGTCTTGAGGACTGGGTGCAATTCCCAGATTGGATAGTATGGGTTGGTCATTGACTTGTTGGTGTACGTATATAGCTTACCTTTGGGATCAGAACAGAACATTATCTAATGCAGATCTTTAATAGTCCATTATCTATGGAAGAGAAGAGCAATCGGTAATATTCAACAGCATACAAAACATTGACCAGGAATCAGTCGTCCTCAGGACCCTCTCATCTCGCTATATAGTGAGATGAGAGGGCCCTGGGGACAAGTACGGACATATACCTGAGTCTTGTCACAACTGTCATTCCGGCTGTCATATTATCTTATCTTGGGTATATTATTTACTGACAAACACCCTAGTCTCTTGTTATTGTGGTCCTTTTAGAGTTGTGACACCCTGTTAAAGATCGAGGTACCAAATCGCAACCACTTTATATCTGCGAAGTTTATGTACGAATTTCTCTTTGCCAGGGGCGTAGCCAGAGGCTATTTTTGCTGGTACGCAAAAGTTAAACAAGGCCATAGCCCCGGGGGGGGTACTCCCATATATGGACTATACAGGGACGTGCCGCTGGACAGGGTATGGTTTTTGGCCTCTTTCTCCTGAACAGGGTATATAATTTTATGTGAATCTGTCTAAACAGGGTATGGAAATGTACGATTGTCGTCCTTAAATATGGTTTTATCCGGTATTTAGCCATATATCTGAGATCCGAGCTTCGCCTGTCTTTAGCACTCATCGATCAACATAAAACGCGTTAAAATAGTGTAAAAGAAGACTACATGTGTATGTTGTCCTTTGTCCTAAACAGGGTCTTAAGTAATGATCCGTGTAAGATTTAGTAGGCATATTTCAGGGGTCAAATCCAGAACAGCAGTTGGACACGTTTGGTAATCGAATTATAATGCGTGAACGTGATTGGTTCAATACGTTAAAAGCGCGAAATTTGAATTCAAAACTAAATAAAATAAACCATAAAATGACTTTTTGGAAGATATTTATTCACCAATGTCTAGAAAATTTATCAAAGGTTTTATGTTGTGAATTTTTTGCGAAAATGAAATGGGGAACAGAACGAAATCGTACATTACGTGGGGTGTAGACAAACCCTGGACCCCACTTTCTGGACCCCCATCTGGACCTTCATCTGGACCTATCTGGACCCCCATCTGGACCCCCATCTGGACCCCCATCTGGACCTTTCAGAAAATATTTTTTTAAGCATTTACCTGTGTATTTTCAGCTTGGTATTTCTCTTAGTAACGATTGATCGTAGCTATCGTAGATCGTAGGCGGCCATCTTTGTTTTTATTAGACAATCGCTGACCCCATGACACATGAACCCTCTCCCTATATGGGGGTCTGTTCTGGTCAAAATTATGTTACTTATAACTTCAAAAAATTATTTCTCGTCATACCGTCATATAGTGGACCCAAAAATTTGTACAAAAGCTCATTATAAAGATCATTTATTTGAGAATGTAGTTTTGGAGATATCATTTTTTTAGCGACAGTGGTCGTGCAAATTTGTTGGCCGGAGTTGCAAACCTTTCCTATAAACTAAGATGTATGCTTGAAACGGGTGAATCGCTCAAAACCACAATTTCTTGCTCAGATTTCTACACCAAAGTGTTCTTTAATTATCAGACTACTGATATGAAGACATTTTTGAGAATCTCATATCCTTTGAAGTCTTTCTAAGAGCTCATTCCTGAGATCATTCGAAAATCCAACGGAATATTCAATGACGTCACGGTCCACTGATTCTACGTTTGGGCTACCTGTGGCTCAATGGCGCGCAATGCCATATGGGATTTGCTAAATAATTCGTGCATATTATAGGAAAAATTAATTCGTACATAGGGAAAATTAATTCGTGCGTAGGAAAAATTAATGAAAGTAGAAGAACAAAAATCATGCACGAAAAAAAGGTCTAAATAATTGTAGCACCACGTAAAATTAATTGTAGCACCACGTACAATTAATTCGTAGAGTAATAACTAAAGATAAAATGATGTATTTGTCTTCATTTTTATATGTTCTCGCCCAGCAAATCATCCACAAAATGTTCTATATGAGAATTTCTGATGTCGACCACCCTATGCTAGCAATCGACAAAGTGCTTATATTTCTGAAGATTTCCGATGGAATGAAATTATAAAGTTTTCTAGCCTCGATCAAGCACATGCAAGCAGTCTAAGCACATGCAAGCAGTCTTCACCGTTGCGAACTCCACAGGATTCCCTCCCTCTATTTCGGTGTTGGGCTTCCTGTGTCATATTTTGATCTGCCGATCGGACTGAATAAAGCCGAAAATTCTATCCTTTTAATATTTTGAAGTTCTGATATTGCTCTCTAAAATATCTACTTGAGTCCTGTATGTCATTTATTGCTTTTAGCGAGTTTTTGTGTCAAAGTATGTAACTCGCTTTCGAGTTACTTGGCACCTCAAGATCGCCAATTAGCTGTGTGGTTTTCGCTCGAATATCACCCTTTCCCCTCATCGCCTGCTCCTCAAACTTTGGGATATGACAGGACGAATATCTACCAACGTCCTAGCTAAGTTTAAAGTTAATCACATTTAGAGAAGTTCTTTGAAACTGTCGGAATTGAAGTTACTGACCTGCGAAGGTCAGCCGCTTCGCTCGCACCATGCACGGGGTGAAGATCGGGTGAAGAACAGACTAGCTTTCTGCTATGAATATGTCCTAAAAAACTCAATGGCATCCAAGGAAAGTCACACTAAACGACGTACAATTTTTTGGTGAATGAAATCAATGCAAAAGAACCCGAAATAAAACAGATAACTGCATGATATTATAAGATCTAAATGTCACTTCCAAGTATGACAGCCATGGCGACCTTGTAACTCGAGCAAGATGGTCGTTGGACCAGTTCCCCGTTTCAGATCACGGTCAAATTACCCAGACACAATGGAAAAAAAGACTAGACTCGAACTGAGCTAAAAATACACTAAGAAAACTCATTACATCATATGTTTAATTTTGGGGCAATTTTCTGATACGGACCAATCAGAAGTCTCCATTTTTATGTGCTTATCCAATTAGGCGTTGACAGATTAAAACCTTTCCCGGATTTGAAATGCCTACTTCTTATACGGATCATTACTTAAAATAGAGTGTGTTGTCCTAGACAGGGTAGGTATTTTAGATTTTTTTTGTCCTAAACAGGGTTTAGATTTTTTTTTGTCCTAGACAGGGTAGGTATTTTAGATTTTTTTGTCCTAAACAGGGTCAGGTTTTCAAACCCTCAGCGGCACCCCTATACCCAAACATGGGTCAAGCCTACCCCCCCCGGGGCCATAGCAAAGGGAAATGAAGTGGACCGTAAGCGTTGCGAGCGCCTTACTGGGCGTGAGCCCCAAAGGCGGTGAGACGCGAACTCCAGACCTTTGCAGGATTCTTGAGTTTGGTGACGGTATGAAAGGAAAACTGAAAAATAAATTAAAACTCGAAAATATATATCATATATCATATACCCACCCCTTGGGTACTTCACATCAGCCCAACGCCAAGGAGGGAGAGATTAACCAGCCCCTGGACCAATTTCAGTTAACTCGACACAGTGTCGTACCTATGACGTTTCAACCAAGTTTCTGTACTTATAGTAGTCTGACTCAAACAATGGTCATTGTTGTGTAAATTCAGATTGTCAAGATCTCCGATGGGAATATCTTTCAAATGTTTGCGCTATTAAATGAACTCATTCAAATCCAGCAAGTGCTTTTGAAATCTACTATGTACCTATGGGAGGTTTTACGTGTGACGTAGTGGCCGTCAAGATCTACAAAATGTTCGAACCTAACTTTCAAAGTCTGTTAGTTTTTCTTCAAGCAACTAGATGACATTTGTTTGTTTGTTTATAAGAAACTTATATTTGGTATATTTGACAGATATTTAGACTTCACCGATCTAAATTTGAAGTTTTGAGCAAGTAAAATGACGGTTTGACGGCCACTCGCGACAGATTTTGACGTCAGAAAAAGATTCCATAAAACCTCCCATTGACGGCTACAGTGGGGCTCAAATATGGAATAACTTACCATCGCGGATCAGAAATATTGACTCTATTGGGCAATTTAAAAGGGAAATAAACCGAATACTCTGAACTTCAGATTCCCACACGGCAATCATGTAAATCAGTATGCAGTAATAGTACGCATATATTTTTAATTTTTATTTGTATATCACTACTTATATTGTTATGTTACTGATGATTTTACCGTGTTTAAATAAACTATATGTATGTATGTATGTATGTATGTATGATGTACTGAGTGGTAGGGCCGGACGGGGAAATATTTGGCTCGAGGTGATGGCCGTACTGACCGGGCCTTTAAAATATGATTTTTTTTTGTGGATTTTTAATTCTACAGCATTGTAAGACCAACGAGGGAGAGATTAGCCAGATCCCCGCTATTCCAAGTAATCAGAACTTACCGGTCAAGCTATCGTTTTAAAATCCTAATGCCCGACAAGAAAATCTTATTGTCAAAATCAAAACTTTTTTATTTAAAAATACCACAAAGACAAATCGGATAAAAATTAAAGTATTAAAATTAAAAGGAAGGGACAAGAGAAAAGAGAGAAAATGAAACGCGCTAAAAAAAAAAAGAAGAAGAAAAAAAAAACAGGAAAGAGATCGACTCCTGTCACGGAACTGAGAGCTTTGGCTCCTTGGTTTTGGTCGCGGTCCCACCCTTCCGTATCAAAGGAAAGAGGAAAAAGAAAACTTTTTAAAAAAGACGAAAAAAAAGAAGGAATAATGGGACCATTCTCCCCTGAGACATCGAATCGACTTACGTAAAGGGTGAAGATTTCGGGTCCCTCCGCGTACAAGAAAACTTAATCTTAAAATAAATAAATGGATTGATACATGAAGAAACCGTGCGCAGAGTGCAAGGGCCATAGAACCTAGATGGCGTTTTGTAACGGAGATACGGCGACTGAAGAAGAAACAGCATATTCCACGGGAAACCCGAGTACTAAGTGTGCAGCTACCACAGGGAGCCCGTCAAAGTTTGATTGGTTTCAACACATTCTTTCAACGTCACGGCGGGCCCGCGCGCTTCGTAAAACAGCACGTTCGAGTGTAACCAGCCGCCATATTGGACGGGCGCATATTTTGGGAGTCTGGGAACGAATTTCACGAGTGCAAAACGACTTCTCTTTCGGAGCCTCGTATGTCGATCGTGTTTTTCCGAATAACAATCGGAAGACAGGAAGAGACGAAGCCTTCCTTGATGTCCATTTTGGTACCAAACTCGACGGGTAAATATTGAAAAGCGATTTTATATGATTGTCGTTTTGTCCTGGATTTTGAAAAACTGAAGATTTTGATTTGAAGGGCATATTTTGACCCTTGGTAAATTTTCGCCGTGTTAATTATTTTGTAAATGAAATAAACACATTTTGAATCCTCGATAGTTGTTTGAAATTGTTATCGTTTTAGTTTTTTGAATTTAGTTTTTGATTTTCTGTCATGAGCGGTTGCTTTTGGTCAATTTTCACTACTTTAACTGTAAGTTTCAACGCTGCCGCGTTTACAAGTCGCCAAATTACGAAGAGATAAGGAGTCATCGCTAATCAAAAACACTGTAATGGAAAAGTCTATTCGGCAAGAAGTAGAAAACTAAGTAAGCTTAAACAAAAAGAGTTAGAAAGCAAATAATGGTAAATGAGGGAGATCATTCATCTTTTTTTGTGGAAGATGCATAAAAGAGCTAGTTATAGGTCTCATGTGCTGTTGGTTGTGACATGCGAAATCAGCTTAGTAAGGAAATTTAATTTCTGAATTAACATTTTTTTCCATTTCCCTCCTGTAACTTTAGCCATGCAGTTTAGGCCATGTTGTACCCCGAACCACACCGAGGAAATGAATGTGTATTGATAAGGGTTATAATACTGATGAAAACCCTAAGCTTATCTTGTAAAGTAAAACTGTATACATGAATGTACTGTGTACAATTAAAAATTGAACTGTACTGAACAATGAATGTGTATATTCGATGCGGACGGTGTAAAGTGCAGGTTGCAGGTTGCAGGTTGCAGGTTGCAGGTTGCAGGTTGCAGGTTGCAGGTTGCAGGTCAAAATAACTCAAACCAACTTTCCCTTGGATTATTTTTTCAGTCAATTTAATAAGCTTACTCATCGGTTATTTCGGAAAAAAAATTGGCCGATATTCGTCGAAAAACGAAAGACTCCCGAAAGTAAGATTATAAAATGTCCCGAAATCAGGAAAATCCAATGAGTGAGGAAAGGTTGTGTTCGCAACACGTTCAGCTTCAAAATCAGTCCATTAAGGCATTAGTTGTGTTTCTCTGATTCAGATTGCAGGGAGATTGGCTCGATGATCAACTGAACTGATACCTGTCTTTTCGGATCTTTTCGGCTTTCCATGAATAAAACCACCCCCAGAATAACAGCTTTTTACTTTGAGGAGTAAAATTCACGTGTCCAGGGGTTTTCCAGTGGCAGTTTTTCAAATCAATTGGCCAAGATAAGTCATGTTTTTATGACGGCAGCGACAAATCAGCCGCCATCTTTAGCACTATGGGTTTCCTGTGGTAGGATATAATATTGTGTTTGGGTTACCTGTGCTAAAGATGGCGGCTGATTTGTCGCTGCCGTCATAAAAACATGACTTATCTTGGCCAATTGATTTGAAAAACTGCCACTGGAAAACCCCTGGACACGTGAATTTTACTCCTCAAAGTAAAAAGCTGTTATTCTGGGGGTGGTTTTATTCATGGAAAGCCGAAAAGATCCGAAAAGACAGGTATCAGTTCAGTTGATCATCGAGCCAATCTCCCTGCAATCTGAATCAGAGAAACACAACTAATGCCTTAATGGACTGATTTTGAAGCTGAACGTGTTGCGAACACAACCTTTCCTCACTCATTGGATTTTCCTGATTTCGGGACATTTTATAATCTTACTTTCGGGAGTCTTTCGTTTTTCGACGAATATCGGCCAATTTTTTCCCCGAAATAACCGATAGTAAGCTTATTAAATTGACTGAAAAAATAATCCAAGGGAAAGTTGGTTTGAGTTATTTTGACCTGCAACCTGCAACCTGCAACCTGCAACCTGCAACCTGCAACCTGCAACCTGCACTTTACACCGTCCGTATTCGATGTAAGTTTACTAGTATGTACCATATGCCTGTGACAAATTATTTTTTTATTGACATAAAAGTAATTATATTATATTGTCATTGCATGTATATAAATGAGATATTCAAAAATACAAATATGGTAGTCTGAAAACTTGATATGCTATAAACAGGCTGACATGACATAACTATTGTTTCACAGTGAAACTCTCTTCACCCCATGAACACTTCTACTGCATGTGAGACCAATACTTAGCCTGGTTTCGAACTAATAAATACCGTTTTAAATAATTCCACAGTGAAGTAAGGTAAAGTTTGATCTATTGGTGTCGAACAATAATTATTGGTTACAATTGCAACTGCAGAAATATCAAATCAACTAGTATAAGTGTGACAAGTTTTCATCTAAATAATGGTGACAGTAACTAACAGATAAGTTATCTGATTAATTATATTTATTTATGTACTCCATTTATGCTGTTATAATAATTAAATATAATTAATCCATATAAAATATCATTACATACAATACCTTGTGTACTATTTGCATAATATTTGCAGTTTAAATATAACAATAATTGTTATGTTGTAATAATACCAATCATTGCAGTAGTCTATGGATTTACATTAGGACACAAAGTCCACAAACTTAAGAGTACAAACACTTATACCATGCAACATAAATATAATAGTATTATTAGTACTAAATACTGATATTTATATCCTCGTTTAATTAGTGCTATTTAGAACAAAATATTGCATGCATATAGTGTTCGTACTCTATTATTATAAATCAATAAATTAAATAAATACTGTCCATGTCTTGTTTTAGGATTGTGTATTCTATAAATTTACTCATATGATAACACTATTTGAGGCCATTTTCAAATATTCTGATTATACCAGTTGGTCATTTTACCTTTCCCAAAATTTATTTACCTTTTAATCAGTACTGATTAGCAATTCATCTAACTTGTTCAGTTGACTGTAAGCTAGTGTTAGTCCACAGACAGTGACATCAAATTCAAGATTCATTGCAGACATGCATGACGGCAACTTACAGTTACAGTCTATACAATAGCATTGACTTAAATATACATGACTGGGGTAAAAGAAGTATGTTATAGGAGTGTACGTGACACAAGCAAAGTATGACTAACTTATAATCATAAGTCTGTTGTTGCATGCTATATGTTTCACGTTGAAATGGAAGTATTCAAATACTATGGTAGTAACACTTGCTTGCCTCACAATGAGCCCTACACATAATGAAACTTGTCGTCACACTCTGAAATGTATTTAACTTTATTGAAAGTTGAGAATGTTTGTACATGTAAGTGCAGATGAATCACCTGAACTCAGAATTTGAACACCATAAACAAAGACTGAAGGGTACTGTAGTACCCAATAATTGTATTATAATTATTATTGTACTATTGCGTTCATTCCATCTGTGTGCATGTACATGTACCAAGTGTTTCCTCCCTAAAATGAGACGTTGCCATACTACTCTTCTACTCATTCCAACAATAAATGCCTAATTAGGGCATTATTGCTGTGCCTGCTAATCTTATAATTTTAATTTTAACCACCACTACTATTTAATAATAGTCAAGAACATAATGTTGAATGTTGTCGAAAACAACAAACAATAACATATATATCATCACATGTACCATCACTCAGTTGCAGAACATAGACTAATAATTTTTACTGAATTAATAAATTAATAAGCTTAAATGATTTTAAAATTATATAAGCTTATTTTCAAAGATCATACAAGTTTGTACACTCAAGTTCTTGACATTAAGGACCTACAGTACAGTACCTAAAAGAAAAACAATACATAAAATTGTAGTTAAAACAATTACTCATGTCGCTGCATATGAACTATAGAGATAAACAATGGTATTGTTACTGTACAGCATTATATATCCCGGAGTATCCAATCGATAAAATCGATAGCCGATATCAATCGATGACAATCGATGACAGTCGATATCAATAATTAATCGATTGATATTGGTTATCGATGAAAATCGATGGGGAGGTTTTCTGTGACCAATAAAAATCGATAACGTAATTTCATCGATTTCATCGATTTTCAATGAAAATCGATAACTTAATTTCATCGATTTTCAATGAAAATCGATAACTTAATTAATTCAAAATATTTCCGTGTCTTAAATAAATCATGTTGTATATGTATGTACACAACGATTATTAAAACATGTTTAATGAACGTCTTTAATATTAACAGTAATGCATGGTTGAATAAATTCTTACAATCTAACAGTAACGGTATAGAATAACTTTTCTTACAATCTAGCTAACAGTAAGGAGTTTGATCTTCAGTGTGAAGCAGTATAGCATTGAAAAACACTGGTAATTGCAGATTTATACAAGCGAACAATAAACTTGCCAACAGCATCAGAATTAGTTACATAGAACTAAGTACATTAATAAAAGAAATAAAATATGAATGAGAAGGTAAAAAAAGCGTTTTTTGTATTCATTGTGGTAATACCAAATAGGCCATTTTGGCTTTGGAGTAGCGTGATTCTGGTCTGATTTGTGATCATTCTCTTGATCTGCGGCTTCATTTCCTGTCAATCTGGGAGTATCACTCGCCGGGTCTATCGATATTAAAGACTCCGTTTCGTTGCGGCTAGGGAGTGTTCTAGCCTCTTTTACTTTCCTTATTAGTTCTGACTTTTTAGCATTCTTCCGGTATGGCACATTCATATCATCCAGTATCTCTTTCAGTAATCTAACTGTCATATCATCGGGACTTCCTTTTTTTTGTAACTCGCGTTCTTCCTTCTTTAAACGTTCTTCTCTGTTTTTGTCCATTTCTTCCAATAATGGTACTTGCTCTAACACCTCACTTAAATCAACATGTATTGGCCACTTGGATTGGTGTATTTCTCCTATTGTTTTTAGAATTGATCGTACGTTGCACCACTTGAAACGTTGAGTAGTTGACAACTCCCATCGATTAGTTTCTGCCTGTTTTTGGAAATCCAGGATTCGGACACACATTGTGGTCTTTTCTTTACCAGCTTTGGCATCCAGTCGCCATTCAAAAATGGGATAATGGGATTTCAATGATGGAGAACGAATGATCCTTATAACTAATCCCATATGCAGACCCTCTGATGGTACCCAGAGTGCAACGATATCAGACAAATACACACCAGATGCCACCCGTGTAGGGTTTATAGACTCTAGAACTTTTTCATAGAAGTCATTCCTCGCAGAGTCAATCCAACGAGAAATACGTGATGTGGATGGACTATATACTTTCCCTTCCAGTAAGGAGAGAAATTCCGCCATGTGGAAGTACTGGCCTTCATATCTTACGTAGTTAGGCCGCTTTGCATAGTCAGTATGATGCTCCGCCCTTGTTTCCGTGTTTTGCAGACGTTTAGGAAGAGGCTGGAGAGAAATATTCTCATGCACCCTCAAGTGATGTCATATGATCTTATGACCGGCCAGCAGATTCCGCTCCAATCGATATTAATCGATTAATTGATTGTAATCGATTGGCACCTTTTTGTGTGACTATCGATTTTTATCGATTGACCGATGTCAGTCAATCGATATCAATTAGCTAATTATATTGATTGATATCGATTTATCGATTGCCTTTCCGATGATCGATTTTCATCGATTGGGTACTCCGGGTATATGTAGTGTCATTTCATTTGCTAGATTTACCGTGAAGAGCAAAATATATTTAACGATGAGTTAAATCTTACAACATGAAACCCCTAAAATTACTGTAGGGCACAAAGAAAGAGGAGATATTTCAGAGAAACTTACCGTCTATTAAATCGAGTGTTCTTCATGGAAGTACCGAAGTATATTTCACGATCGAATAGCAGAAGTCTGTTGCTTTTTCCTTAACAAAATACATCATGGAGGCCTATTTCTTTCCCAACCATATCCAACAACAAACTCAATTAACTGTTTCACCATTCTTCACCAAAGAAATATTTTACTCGTTCATTTTCCCGTCAATTTCGCTGAACAAAATGCTCTAAGACCTCACCACATGTTTATACACGACGCCATTTTGTTTACATTTATGCGCTAAACCGCTGGCCAATTTGTCTGGCGAACGTGACGTTTTTTCGGGCTAGTACTTCATGTTAATACTCCATATAGTCTCATGACACTACTAGCTTATCCTACTTGGTCATCCTCATGTATACTTTTCCTTACTTGTCCCTACTTAACTCTACTTACGCATACTCTGCCCTACTTGTCCATACTTACCTCTACTTACTTATACTTTGCCCTACTTAGCTATACTTACGTATACTTTGCCCTACTTTATCGTCCTTAGCCCTACTTACTTATACTTTGCCCTACTTGGCCATCCTTTGCCCTACTTAGCTATACTTAGCTATACTTTGCCCTACTTTACCGTCCTTAGCCCTACTTACTTATACTTTGCCCTACTTGGCCATCCTTTGCCCTACTTAGCTATACTTGGCCATACTTACTTATACTTTGCCCTACTTTACCATCCTTAGCCTTACTTGGCCCTACTTACTTATCCTTTGCCCTACTTTGCCCTACTTGGCCCTACTTACCTATCCTTTGCTATACTTTACCATACTTAGCCCTACTTGGCCCTATTTACTTATCCTTTGCCATACTTTACCATACTTAGCCCTACTTGGCCCTACTTACCCCTACTTGGCCATCCTTTGCCCTACTTAGATATACTTACCTATACTTTGCCCTACTTGACCATACTTACCCCTACTTGGCCATCCTTTGCCCGACTTAGCTATACTTACCTATGCTTTGCCCTACTTGACCATACTTAGCCCTACTTGGCCCTACTTACCTATACTTTGCCATACTTTACCATACTTAGCCATACTTGGCCCTACTTACCTATCCTTTGCCATACTTTACCATACTTAGCTCTACTTGGCCCTACTTACTTATACTTTGCCCTACTTGACCATACTTAGCCCTACTTAGCTATACTTGGCCATACTTACTTATACTTTGCCCTTCTTTACCATCCTTAGCCCTACTTGGCCATACTTACTTATCCTTTGCCATCCTTTGCCCGACTTAGCTATACTTACCTATACTTTGCCCTACTTGACCATACTTAGCCCTACTTGGCCCTACTTACCTATCCTTTGCCATACTTTACCATACTTAGCCCTACTTGGCCCTACTTACCTATCCTTTGCCATACTTTACCATACTTAGCCCTACTTGGCCCTACTTACCTATACTTTGCCCTACTTGACCATACTTACCCCTACTTGGCCATCCTTTGCCCTACTTAGATATACTTACCTATACTTTGCCCTACTTGACCATACTTACCCCTACTTGGCCATCCTTTGCCTTACTTAGATATACTTACCTATACTTTGCCCTACTTGACCATACTTACCCCTACTTGGCCATCCTTTGCCCTACTTAGATATACTTACCTATACTTTGCCCTACTTGACCATACTTACCCCTACTTGGCCATCCTTTGCCTTACTTAGATATACTTACCTATACTTTGCCCTACTTGACCATACTTACCCCTACTTGGCCATCCTTTGCCCTACTTAGATATACTTACCTATACTTTGCCCTACTTGAACATACTTAGCCCTACTTGGCCATCCTTTGCCCCTACTTGGCCATCCTTTGCCCTACTTAGATATACTTACCGATACTTTGCCCTACTTGACCATACTTACCCCTACTTGGCCATCCTTTGCCCTACTTAGATATACTTACCTATACTTTGCCCTACTTGAACATACTTAGCCCTACTTGGCCCTACTTACTTATACTTTGCCCTACTTGACCATACTTAGCCCTACTTGGCCCTACTTACCTATCCTTTGCCATACTTTACCATACTTAGCCCTACTTGGCCCTACTTACCTATCCTTTGCCATACTTTACCTTACTTAGCCCTACTTGGCCCTACTTACCTATCCTTTGCCATACTTTACCATACTTAGCTCTACTTGGCCCTACTTACTTATACTTTGCCCTACTTGACCATACTTAGCCCTACTTAGCTATACTTGGCCATACTTACTTATACTTTGCCCTTCTTTACCATCCTTAGCCCTACTTGGCCATACTTACTTATCCTTTGCCATCCTTTGCCCGACTTAGATATACTTACCTATACTTTGCCCTACTTGAACATACTTAGCCCTACTTGGCCCTACTTACTTATACTTTGCCCTACTTGACCATACTTAGCCCTACTTGGCCCTACTTACCTATCCTTTGCCATACTTTACCATACCTAGTCCTACTTGGCCCTACTTACCTATACTTTACCCTACTTGACCATACTTAGCCCTACTTGGCCCTACTTACTTATACTTTGCCCTACTTTACCATCCTTAGCCCTACTTGGCCCTACTTGGCCCTACTTACCTATACTTTGCCCTACTACTTGACCATACTTAGCCCTACTTGGCCCTACTTACTTATACTTTGCCCTACTTGACCATACTTAGCCCTACTTAGCTATACTTGGCCCTACTTACTTATACTTTGCCCTACTTTACCATCCTTAGCCCTACTTGGCAATACTTACTTATCCTTTGCCATACTTTGCCATACTTAGCCCTACTTGGCCCTACTTACCTATCCTTTGCCATACTTACCATACTTAGCCCTACTTGGCCCTAGTTACTTATACTTTGCCCTACTTGACCATACTTACCCCTACTTGGCCATCCTTTGCCCGACTTAGCTATACTTACCTATGCTTTGCCCTACTTGACCATACTTAGCCCTACTTGGCCCTACTTACCTATACTTTGCCATACTTTACCATACTTAGCCATACTTGGCCCTACTTACCTATCCTTTGCCATACTTTACCATACTTAGCCCTACTTGTCGCTACTTTCCTATCCTTTGCCATACTTTACCATACTTAGCCCTACTTGGCCCTACTTACCCATACTTTGCCCTACTTGACCATACTTAGCCCTACTTAGCTATACGTGGCCATACTTACTTATACTTTGCCCTACTTTACCATCCTTAGCCCTACTTGGCGCTACTTTCCTATCCTTTCCTATCCTTTACCATACTTAGCCCTACTTGGCCCCACTTACCTATACTTTACCCTACTTGACCATTCTTAGCCCTACTTGGCCCTACTTGGCCCTACTTACCTATCCTTTGCCATACTTTACCATACTTAGCCCTACTTGGCCCTAGTTACTTATACTTTGCCCTACTTGACCATACTTACCCCTACTTGGCCATCCTTTGCCCGACTTAGCTATACTTACCTATGCTTTGCCCTACTTGACCATACTTAGCCCTACTTGGCCCTACTTACCTATACTTTGCCATACTTTACCATACTTAGCCATACTTGGCCCTACTTACCTATCCTTTGCCATACTTTACCATACTTAGCCCTACTTGTCGCTACTTTCCTATCCTTTGCCATACTTTACCATACTTAGCCCTACTTGGCCCTACTTACCCATACTTTGCCCTACTTGACCATACTTAGCCCTACTTAGCTATACTTGGCCATACTTACTTATACTTTGCCCTACTTTACCATCCTTAGCCCTACTTGGCGCTACTTTCCTATCCTTTCCTATCCTTTACCATACTTAGCCCTACTTGGCCCCACTTACCTACTTTACCCTACTTGACCATTCTTAGCCCTACTTGGCCCTACTTACTTATACTTTGCCCTACTTGACCATACTTAGCCCTACTTAGCTATACTTGGCCCTACTTACTTATACTTTGCCCTACTTTACCATCCTTAGCCCTACTTGGCCCTACTTACCTATCCTTTGCCATACTTTACCATACTTAGCCCTACTTGGCCCTAGTTACTTATACTTTGCCCTACTTGACCATACTTACCCCTACTTGGCCATCCTTTGCCCGACTTAGCTATACTTACCTATGCTTTGCCCTACTTGACCATACTTAGCCCTACTTGGCCCTACTTACCTATACTTTGCCACACTTTACCATACTTAGCCATACTTGGCCCTACTTACCTATCCTTTGCCATACTTTACCATACTTAGCCCTACTTGTCGCTACTTTCCTATCCTTTGCCATACTTTACCATACTTAGCCCTACTTGGCCCTACTTACCCATACTTTGCCCTACTTGACCATACTTAGCCCTACTTAGCTATACTTGGCCATACTTACTTATACTTTGCCCTACTTTACCATCCTTAGCCCTACTTGGCGCTACTTTCCTATCCTTTCCTATCCTTTACCATACTTAGCCCTACTTGGCCCCACTTACCTATACTTTACCCTACTTGACCATTCTTAGCCCTACTTGGCCCTACTTACTTATACTTTGCCCTACTTGACCATACTTAGCCCTACTTAGCTATACTTGGCCCTACTTACTTATACTTTGCCCTACTTTACCATCCTTAGCCCTACTTGGCCCTACTTACCTATCCTTTGCCATACTTTACCATACTTAGCCCTACTTGGCCCTAGTTACTTATACTTTGCCCTACTTGACCATACTTACCCCTACTTGGCCATCCTTTGCCCGACTTAGCTATACTTACCTATGCTTTGCCCTACTTGACCATACTTAGCCCTACTTGGCCCTACTTACCTATACTTTGCCATACTTTACCATACTTAGCCATACTTGGCCCTACTTACCTATCCTTTGCCATACTTTACCATACTTAGCCCTACTTGTCGCTACTTTCCTATCCTTTGCCATACTTTACCATACTTAGCCCTACTTGGCCCTACTTACCCATACTTTGCCCTACTTGACCATACTTAGCTATATTTGGTCATACTTACTTATACTTTGCCCTACTTTACCATCCTTAGCCCTTAACTTGGCCATACTTACTTATCCTTTGCCATACTTAGCCCTACTTACCTATCCTTTGTCATACTTTACCATACTTAGCACTACTTGGCCCTATTTACTTATACTTTGCCCTACTTGACCATACTTACCCCTACTTGGCCATCCTTTGCCCTACTTAGCTATACTTACCTATACTTTGCCCTACCCTACTTG